>JAFBMS010000369.1:107500-122500 GCA_019788955.1 Albula glossodonta | reverse complement strand
TCCTGATAGAAACAAGGCTTTATGGGAAATATCTTGGGAAGCGGTGGCCAGTTGTTCTCTCTCCCTGTGACACAAAGACAACAGAGACATTATATAAAGGTTTAGGATTAGGGTTATGTTGGTTGCTGCAGTGTTTGTATGTGTGTGCATGCACACTGTGTGTAAATAGTATAGTTTGGGGTGTGAACTGTGTGTAGGTTTTGTGTGGAAATGTTGGAATAAAATGAAATCCTTCAGTTGCCCCTCATGGGGGAGCATTTAAGATGATTAGCGAGAGAGATCCTAACTTCAATTTTCATTGGATGATGAACCTCTATAGATGGTTATGTGTGAAGTCAAGTCTATCATGAATGGCAGACCAATCACATCTGTGTCAAGTGACCCCAACAATCTTGAAGCACTCACACAGAATAATCTACTTCAGATATAGGCCAAGCCAGTCACGCCACCTGCACTTTTTTCATAACACTCAGCTATACTGCAAGATGCAGTACATGCAGTAAGATGCAAACAACTGCAATATATTGACGATCTCTTCTGGAAGCGATGGATCAGAGAATATCTGCCACTCATGCAGGAGAGAAGCAAGTGGAATCAAACGTTTATCCTGGTGATGTAGTTGTGATTGTGGTTGACACGGCTCTGCAGAACACATGGCTAACGGGCTAACGGGCTAACAGGACACATTGTGAAGCCATTGCCAGACACCAGAGGCTTTGTGTTTAGTGTCCTTATAGAGACAAAATCAACGTCCTTTACCCCTATACGCAAACTCTACATGCTAAAGGAAGCAAATGACTGCTCTAAAGCACCTTTTGACTTTTGAGTTATGTTTTGTCGATTGACTCAGTTTTTTGAGTTGCAGTAGTAACTCAAAAAAGGGCTGGAATGTTGGAGCCAAATCATCCAAGTGATTATTAAGAAAAAAAATCAAGATTATGAATGAACTGTATGAAGAAAAGATTCCCATTTAAAAATGATAGTTTTGGCCTACCTGATTTAAAGAGATTAGTTATTTTGATTGTCCACTGAGTGTCAACTGCTCTCAGAATGCATGTGATTACAGAGAGGATTGTTTATTGCACTACACATCCACTGTGAACGCTCCTGTTTGCTCCTGGATTTACTAGAGTGTCCAGAGCCTGGATCAGCCTACAGTGAACATAGAAGTAAACAGGTGTATGCGTGATTTGAAACTTCTCATGCGTGTGTGTGTGTGCGTACGTGTACATATCTTGTGTCAAGTGTGAAGTGTGCATAGTGTGTCAGTAATACGTAATGTGTGTATAGTACATGGGCTGTGTGCATGTTGTATAGTATGCATGTAGTGTGTGAAATGGGTAGTGTATAGTGCATATATAGTGTATAGCGCATATAGTGTGTGGTGTATTGTGTTTGTAGTGTGCTTGTATTGTAGAGTGTGTAGTGGGTGTGTAGTGCATAATATGTGTGTATTGTGTGTTATATGTAGCTTGTATGCAGTGTGTGGAGTGTACTTGTAATGTGTGTATTAAGTGATAAGCGTATGGTGCTTGTAGCGTGTGTAGTAATAGTGTGTACCTGCAGAGGCACCTCTCCGTTGTAATTCCTGCTCTTTGCGGTCCAGCTCAGCTGCCTTCCTCTCCAGCTCCTCCTGCTGCCTGTGGAGCTCTGCCTGCGCAGCAGCCACTGCCCCCTGGAGAGAAGGGCTAGGTTCAACCTCTGGGGCATGTGCATGTTAGCAGGTACATTAGCAGGTTTCTACATGTTAGCATGTTCTGCAGTTGTGTAAATGGGTGTTAGTATGTTCATTGGGGTGCTGATGCATACATGTTAACAGGTATTTTAACAGATTTTAGCAGGTACTGTATGTCAGATGTTTTGAAGTAAGTAGTGCCGTAGCAGGTATGATAAAGGGCGTGTTGGCAGGTATTTGTATGTTAGCAGGTGTTTGTATGTAAGTGGTGTGTAAGCGGGTATGTAAATCATGGTTCGTATGTAAATTTTGTATTAGCAGACGTGTTAGTGGGTACTTGGGTTATGTTACTGGTGTGTGCACGTAGACGTTATGTTAGCGGGCATGTTAGCAGCTGGGTCTCACCTGTGGGCTGGGCTCCTGTGAGGTGGGCAGTACAGCTGGCTGGGAAGGTGGTGTGGGGGCGGGGATCGTGGCAGCAGTTTGAATGCTCTAAAAGTGCAAGCACAAGCCTTACTCAGAGGAAAACAGGCATCACTCTTATTGGCTCAAATGGAGAAAAGCCCTACTCTAAGAGCAATACTTACCTATATGATATCATTTCATAATGATGTACTACACATTCAAAAAAGAGCTGCTTTACTGAACTGAATCTGTGTATGAATAATGAACCAGTGGCCAGCATCATGAGCATCGATAGCCATGGATGTGGCTGCAGGTGGAATGGGGTAGGGGTGCTCTCATGCTCCTGTTAGCAATCAGCACTTTGCAAAATAAGATTTTGCCTTTTTGACAGGGAGCTGTGGTCATCATCTGTGGCACATAACCTACAGCTGGTTTCAGACATCGATGCCAATGATCCTACCCGCTCATGGATTTGTTATTCACGTTGACAGTGAATTCCCTGAAACCATCTCTTTGGATCTGTAATACCTTGTAATGAAAGGGGAAAATACGATGCATATTTTTGATCAATTTTCACTTTACAGATAAAAGGCATAATTCTATGGTGCACCGTCTTACCAAGGTAGTGTTTTCGGAGAAGGGGTTGAACTCTTCCACACGATCAGCAGCTGCAGCAGTAACCTCTGTCACCGAGGGGTCCTGAAGAACAGGATTCCACCCAATGACCATAAAGACCACAGAATGATGATAGTGACAACACTATGACCATATGACCACACAAAGACTGTGATGATCATGTTCTGAAGTACTGCAACCCAAACACAAATTATTGCATTATCATAGTAAAGAAATGACATAACTCACAAACACTCTCACAAACGACTTTCCCACACAGTATTTGTAAGTTCAGATACTTTATTATTCGACTAAGGAATCGCTAATAGTAATAAAAGTCATCTGTAAACAACTGTAGTTGTTATGAATAAAGGAAGACGTTGAAAATGTTCCTAATTTTTTTTTCATTCTTCATGTTCAATATTGATGGAGAGGCCTCATATAACAAGACTGCTTGTTGACTCCTTCCCTATCTGAATGAAGGCATATCGGCATATCGCTCTGTTCGGTGTTACGCGGCGCTCTCGGGGGAACGGCAGGGTTTCATCATTCAACACCAAACGATATGACATCACAACATCAAACGAACCCAAATGCGCATGCCAATCTCATAAATTCCACATTTTTTAAAATTATATTGAATAGTTAAATATGTGGCATGTTATTGTGCAAATTCGGGAATTCCCAAACCAGTAAGATTTCTCTCCAAGGAACTGACTGACTTGTTTTTGAGAAAAACTGTGACCACCCCCATTCATTATTATTGCCACTGTCCCACTGGAGTCTACATATATTTTCGCAAGGAATTATTTCATTCGTGAAGTACAGATTTCACACGGGTTATCTAGATAGTTACTCTGGCTTCAGGCTTTGAGAAGCGTGTTAATTCGGACAAGGTGTACGGTTGAATCCATCATACATTTTACTATTTTGTTTATTGAGCAAACGGATTTGGTCTTCTTACAGCCACAGTAGTTTGAATATTTGCCGGTTTTAAGTAAGCCCAAACGACATTCCGGCAAATAGTACTCAATAACGTTTCAGGAAACTTCTATGAGGTTGCCTTCCTATACTTGCGTAGGGGAGGGAGATCAGCAACCTAACATACCGGTTGAATAACATTCTACACGCAGCATTTTTCTAAGAAGGCAGGAAACGCTCAGTCGGAACCAAGTAAAAAGGCAACGTTTTAACCTAACTATGAGTATGTTGGTATTAATCACGAGGTTATAGCCTTTAGTTAATTTATTAGCTAATATGTATTCCACATATGTCTCTACTAAATGAAAGCTAAAAATTGCTAGTTCTCGCGGAGACATTAGCTATTTGGTATTACACGCGCTGTTCAGGAAATTAGGTAGCTGAAGTACTTAATTAGTCTCAGCAGATGTAGCTAGCTATACGGTAGTGTAATCAATTGGGACTGAGTACTAAACAGACGATTAATGTAGCTAGTTAGATACTACTACAGAACAAATAAATTTACATATCCGTGTATTGCAAAACATCATACTCGCAGCACAACTTTAGTAGGAGTTCGATGATGCACAACGCAATAGGTTTTTCCTGCGGTTTTACTGTAAATTAGGTCCTAAACTAAATTAATTTCTATACAACCTGAAACCGATTACAAGAGAAAAGCTCCACGTTCTTCTGATGTTGTAATTGGCAAATTTATACGACCAGTCAAAAGAGATTGGCTTCCGTCATGCCAATCAAGCCACGTCGCCAGTGCTGCCTTACCTGTGCTTGGCACAACCCAGTTACCAACTCAACAGGTTTCTGGATCTGATTCCGGCTGATAGCCTTTTAGTAATACAAAGTGTTCATGTGCGAATGAACTCCCGTACCTGGAAAGGATTAACATCCACTGGGTCTGCGAAAGGGTTGCTGTCAAATCCGGACATTATGTGGAAACAGGACCCCTCTTCTTAGCATAAACAAAAGCGACTCTCCCACACTTCAAACTTCAGATCAGCTTCCTCCCGTCAAGCTTCGTGCGCAAGCGTTGTGACGTCACCATCGGATAGTCTCGGGTGAACCTAAGGCGGGCGTGCCGCCGACACCTGTGGAGATGATACACACCTGCCCTGCTTGTGACGCCGTGTCGTTCGACTTATCTTTACGTCAGTGGTGTTCAAAGCAGTCACATACGGATGGCATATCTTGGCAGATTGATTCGTGCTCACCTCAATGTTACTTTGATGACTTTCCTAGCTCTGAGGAGGAGTTCTGCACCCTGTGCTTGCTCCCCTGGTGGCAGTGTGCGCAGGTGTGCCCTGTGGAGCTGCATGGAGTGGGAGCTCTGGATTGGGTCAGGTTTCAACACCACACTGATCTGTCCTCACAGTTCTGCAGGATGTGCTTTCTGCTAGTCAGTGTGTGTGCACACACGCACACTCAGTACAGCTGACTTCGTGTAGCTAATCAGTGTCCGTCCATTTTTTTTTTTTTTTTTTTTTTTTTTCTCTCTCTCTCTCTCACACACGGGAGGCCTGTAGTCTTAAATGGGGACATCATTGGAGAGGGTATGAAATATACCAGTTTAAATTTAGCCAAAACTTGAAAAATCAATGCAAATAAACATCTTCAAATTGCATTCAGATTTTCATATTAAAACATTTATTTTTACAGAGGTTTTCCATCAAAATGATTTCCCTGCATGCACTGCTTCATGTTTCTACTTAACATGATGGTTTTCCACTCTTACCATTAACATGTGACTCATTAAATAACATTGTGTGTTCCTTAACTCTCCCCATTGTTAAGCAGGACAGGCTTGGATGTAACAGGGATTATACATTTTTAATAAAGTGGATCTTGAGCTATTGCATGAGTTACTACCGCATTGTACTGCTGGGCTGGACTCACTACCACATATTCACTTATTCATACAGTCACTCAACATGACAAATTTGCACATACAAACATGAATTCATCCACACTTTCACTCATTTCCTCAACTTTTTCACCAGTCCACATGTTCACACAGTCATTGTTTTAATTAAATGTTTGAATTTTTAAAATAATGGTTAATACTCAGGTATATGTTAAAAATAGTATATACACAACTCAAAATTTGCTGATCAAAAAGGAATTAAAAGTTAATTTTATCCATGAAAATTTAATCATAAAGTTAGATCAACAAAATAGTCACACTTTCCTAAGAAAAGGCTTTTACAAAGATTGCATTCTAAGAATGTTATAAATGCAGGCTCTTCAGAGCCACTATAACTATATAATATGACTATATAACTATAACTATATAATATGCATTTGCACAAGCTGAAGAAATATGTGGTGTTTTGCTTAGTTCTGAGATACAGTGACAGTACATGTGATTCAGAACAGAGCCCTGCTGACAGCAGGCCGGACCTGTGCTAGGACCAACAGTGGCAGGGTGAACCTGTGCTTGCGCACCATGCCTGCGTCTGGCGCCCACACCTGGAACAGCTCCTGCAGGGCACGGACATCCTCCAGTGCGTTGTGTGCCTCGTATGTCTTGTTGAGGAAGAGGCTGACGAGGTGCTGCTGGGAGAACTTCCTGACCGTGGTGTGTGCCAGGAGCTCCTTGCTGAGCAGGTATGTGTCCAGGAAGCCGGCAACAGCCTGCTGAAACTGGACCTGCAGAGAGAGCTCACACAGCGCTCTGGCCAGGACAGGGCAATCAAAGCGCTTAGCATTGTGCGCTGCGAGCAGTGGCTGGTTCAGGGAGCGCAGGAAGTGAATAAAAGCAGTCAGCGCCTGGCGGAGGGAGACCGTCTCCACCGGCCGCCCGTGAAGCAGCAGCCCCTGATCTTGCACAGTGAAGCCCGTCACCCTGGACGCCTCCTCTGTCATGGTGCAGCACGGCACCACATGTGCGTTGAAGGCCCTCTCTCCACTGATCGCTGACAGTTGCACAATGTCACAAACATCTACATCTACAGAAAAAAGGAATGGAAAACTTGGAAATATTTTGCTGACCACTTGAGAGCCAAAGTTCTATAGCCTAGAAGCATAACGAATAAAGTAACTCCACTTTGTTTGTGATGTCTTTAGATTGTGAATTGATTCTTTGAACAGTGTAGTTTTATAGAGACTACTTGATGAAACATGGTAAATACAAACATATTGCTGTGTACCACTGATTACATAACAAACATACACTCAGACACTCAAAGTCTTCACTGAAGTTTAACTGAAACCTGGCAGTCTGGGCAGTACTGACCAATTACAGACCAGGTTGAACTTGCATTGCAACTACAGATTTAAAACACAGATTGCAATCACATTTCAATCGTGGACTAGGCTTGGGTTGGGGAAGCAGTCATTTGGGGGATAACCAAGCATAAGCAACCCCCCGCCCAAAATATGTCATTTTTGGTTTCACAGTACCTAATCCTGTGGTCTCCAAATCAAAGAACACGAGAGTGAACTCGGTCCTGGCCATGGCTCCAGAACCCTAAAGAACAGACAATTAGATAACAAATGAGATTACATAAAACAATCTGTGTTTACATTGGATCATTATGGACTAGCCATCCGGTTTTAAACATTCTCTGTTAAATTGAATGGATACAATGTTTAATATAAGCAACATATATTGATAAAGCATGTCCATTCAAAACAGAGTTTAAGCTAGCTTAGAGGAAAGTAAAGCTGATGTAGAAATTAGTAAAAATTCCTTACCAAGGAGGACTGTGCTGTTACTCCAGCAGCTTGGTGGGCTTCTTTGTTTCTTTTACTGAAAGTCAGAGTTTGAAACTTCTCGCTCCAATAAATTTGTTATGTGTGAATACTCTGAACTTTATAACAGTAATTATAACGACGCTGACTCCCGAGGGAGAGACTGGCAGGTGGAGAACTGGATGATCTACATCCTGAGAGGCAGAGAAACCCTAGCCTGCTGCGCCCCCACTGCGGAGGAGGAGGATGACAACCTGGATTCGGTTTCTAAATTCCCGATTCCTGTAAATGAACTCATTGAAACGCCCCAGGCCGTAGTGCAAGTTGTAGCTGAACAATGACGAGTCACATGACAAATTTCTAAACTTTCGGTTTGAGCTCGTGGGCACACGTGTGGAGAAACGTCGATATTGTTCGCTTTGTGGATCATTACCGCCCTTTGTCAACAACCGGTGAATGACATTTGTAATGACTGAAGATACAGTTCAATGCACTCTCCACAAAAAATATGGCTGTATGTCAAACGTGCAGAATGAGATATCGAAACTACTCTTTTACGGCGTGTTCCAATACAGATAAGAAAGCAAAGCACATGAGCAATAAGACTCGAAAGGTCAGCGAAACTCAATTGTTTTGTTTCCTTTTGTTTTTTTTTTAATGACAAACGTCTCCGTATTGAGAATGGTAGCGACAAAAGAACACCATGTTCGTTTTAAGTAAATAATGTTAACTGCCGTGACACCAATGCCTTTGGGAGATCAAAATAGTTGAAACACGTTTTTCGATAAAATCATAAAGCTGTCTCTTATGAGCAAGTTTTATGAAGAGGAACCCGCTCTTTCATTTAACCTGCACCGTTGGTTGAAGTGCATGTAAATTCATTTTATTACAATCATAAGAAAAACAATCATTGAGAGTAATGCATTTTATAAAACATGTCAGTGTCTTTCCAGAGGTATAACTTTATGTTGTGCAACCATACACACCTGCATTGTTTCTCTGAATGATGTCATGAGACCAGATGTGGAGCGTGTGGGGGTGGGGGAATGGTGCTCCAGCCCTGCCTTTATTTGGCAGAGCAGAGCTGGCAGCCACCACCCAGCCTGCTTTACATGGGCTGGGCCAGTGCGCACGCACACACACACACGCGCACACACACACACACACACGCGCACACACACACGACATGATGTAGCAATGTATGCAATGTAGACTCTGTGGAGTAGACAACAACGGCTGTGACCATAACAACTACCAGTGGCTAGCTAACTGAAGAAACAGCTGCCACTACAATATCAGGGTAGCCTGATGATTTCCTAATACATCCACTTGCACAACCATAATCATATTTTATGAATTTATTTCTAAAGAAATAAACTAAAATGTATGTAAAAGCTTTGTGTTCAGACTCCCACAGAAGAGGAAGGCTAATGTCTGTTCGCATGATTTTGCACAGTCCTGCTGGAAGACTGGCAGGATAAACAGAACACAGGAAACAATCTATATGCAGAATTACACTCTAAGCATCTGAGTGTGCGTGTGTGTGTTTGTGTGCATTGACCTCTCTCAGTAATACACTGCAGTATGAGGTGAGTGTATGTCTGTGTTTGGAGCTCTCTCAGCAATACACATTAATCTGTTACCAGGTCACAGCAGATTCCCACTGAAGAGCATTTAGAGTAAGGATCACCAGTGATGGACCGTTCACATATGACTCGACACCATTACACATCACTTTCACCTGCACAGGTGGCCTGATTCACCTACAGAGCTGGGGCTGTACTCTGGGTGTGACCCATCACAGGTGTGGTCCCTGCCCAGGTTAGCCCACTCACCTGAGCACAGCTGGCAGGAGGTCTGGGGTGAATGTGGGGAGGCAGTCAGAGCCTGGGGGGTTAGGGGTTAGGGTTAGGTTAGAAAAAATCTCCCTTTTCCAGGTTGTCCTCTATGAGGACCGCCAGAGAAAGAAAAACATGCACTCACCTTCAGTGTACAGGAGGCTTTGAGTAGGCAGAATTGGGTCCTTCCTGTGTGTATTTGTTTAATCTTCCCAGGAGCTGGTTTTAGGGGTTAGGGTTGTGGTTAGGGTTAGACTGCAGGGGGCACAGAAACACTAATAACACATAAAAACATGAGTATACCTGTGAGGGCATAAGAACAAAATATTTTCCTTTCTCTTTCATAATGAAAAATAACCAAATAAGGGTTCTGCTCCAGTAGTCTGTCCACATGGATTAATGGAATAATGTAAAAACCAGACAGTAACAGTAAGTCACATTGGCATGGAGTAAAGGAATGTGTGTGGTTTTCTGCATCAGAGATGCTGTGCAGTAATGCACCGCATTAGACATACCAACACTGAGCAGAGCCCAAGCCTCACATTAATGCAATTCATAACACCTATTTTATGTCAAAAAGGGACAGATTGTACCATACAGCAGATGCTAATTCATTATATCTCATATGAATATTTTATATAACTCCTATGTAATTACAGACATTGGACTCTGAAAGAACAGAGGGACGTGTGATTGTCTCATAAAAAGATTTATTTTTTGCCTCAGTGTCTAAAGGCAAGTAACAGTACTTTATAAAAAACAGGGGGTGGGGCCATGTACACATTACAACCAAACAGGTAGTGAGGGGGTGGGCATAGGGCAGGAGAGAGGGGCCAAATTAAAATGCTATCTCAAAACAAACAAGCAAGCATTAAAAAAAGCTGTAAACATCTTCCTTTCAAGTACCTCTGATCGTGAACCCAACCCTCTTACTGTGACAGGGGTAGGGTACAATTACCACTATACCACACCCCTTTATGTGAAAGATATGAGTGACAGGAGTGAAAAGGGACAACCCTAAGCCCTGCCCCCTGGCCCCGCCTCCTGGGGAAAGGGGAACCCGCAGACAGCAATGGTGAAATAACAGCAGAATGTTGAGGATAAAATAACAGAAACTGGGTGCATTGAGTTCAAATTCACAGACCTACAGCACAGCTCCTTGGCTGATCTCCTCTCACTATCTGCACTTTGCTGTTTTACGACAGGGTTTAATCAAAACAGAAACACAGAGCTACAGATGTCCTGCACTCACACAGCCCTAGCACTGATCCTACAAGGGGCTGCATTTCAGCATGAGGTTGATTAGCAAAATGAAGAACAAAAAGAAGAGGATGGAGAGAGGAGCAGGGTACATGTTAGCATTACTGTATCAGAGCTGGTAGACACAGAGATAAGAAACCCCCACAGCTTATCACCATAATACCTCTGCCCATCGCACAGAGCCCAGCACACAGAGCCCAGCACACAGAGCCCAGCACACAGAGCCCAGCACACAGAGCCCAGCACACAGAGCCCAGCACAGCACGTTTCAGGAGGAGACTCAGAAGAGACCCGTGCATGCACCAGCCCTGGGGGTGTCTGAGGCATGGGTGTGGCCTTGCACTTTACGGGGGGGGGGGGGATTAATCGGCTCATACCTTCAAAGGCTTCACCCCCTTATCTTCAGAGAATATTGAGACTCATGCTGGTTCTCTTTTACTTTCAGGTGTGTGTTTGGGCAGAGAACGTGTGGCTTTGGAGGTGTGCTGGGTTACAGTGAGTGGCTTTGTAGGTGTGCTGGGTTACAGTGAGTGGCTTTGTAGGTGTGCTGGGTTATAGTGAGTGGCTTTGTAGGTGTGCTGGGTTATAGTGAGTGGGTTTGGAGGTGTGTTGAGTCAGCAGTGTTGGCTTGCTAGAAGCACAAGGACAGAAGCGGACTCCAGGCTGTTCCACCCCCTGGGCAGCAGGGGGCAGCAGATTGGTCCACTGCTCCAGGGGACAGGCTGGCCGTCCTGTGCTTTCCTCAGCAGGGCCTAGCAGCACACACAATCTTTCCAACCAGCCAGTTTCTGTTCAGTTTATTTCCATTTGACTCCAAAAACCCCCAACTGCCAAATCCTCCTCAGACCCCTCCCACCCCCGCTAGCTGCAAATCTGAAAATAATGCTGTGTAAGTCTGCTCTGGCAGTCCGTGCCTCGCTTTTTCCTGTAGGCCATCGCACAAACACCAGGACACTGATGTCTTCAAGGGCCTCACACCATTCATCATGTGATCCAGTCACATTACTCTGTCACTCAGGGCTCAGCCAATCAGATTTCCCTGTGAAGAAAGGATAAAAAGCTCACTCAGTATGAAACTACTTTTTAAAAAGGGTCACAGGATGCGGTGTTACAGGCTGCGGTGTTACACTGACACAGGATGTGGCATTACAGGCTGCGGTGTTACACTGACACAGGATGCAGAGTTACAGGCTGCGGTGTTACACTGTCACAGGATGCGGTGTTACAGGCTGCGGTGTTACACTGTCACAGGATGCGGTGTTACAGGCTGTGGTGTTACACTGACACAGGATGTGGCATTACAGGCTGCGGTGTTACACTGTCACAGGATGCGGAGTTACAGGCTGCGGTGTTACACTGACACAGGATGCAGAGTTACAGGCTGCGGTGTTACACTGTCACAGGATGCAGTGTTACAGGCTGCGGTGTTACACTGTCACAGGATGCGGAGTTACAGGCTGCGGTGTTACACTGACACAGGATGCAGAGTTACAGGCTGCGGTGTTACACTGTCACAGGATGCAGTGTTACAGGCTGCGGTGTTACACTGTCACAGGATGTGGAGTTACAGGCTGCGGTGTTACACTGACACAGGATGCAGAGTTACAGGCTGCGGTGTTACACTGTCACAGGATGCAGTGTTACAGGCTGCGGTGTTACACTGTCACAGGATGCGGTGTTACAGGCTGTGGTGTTACACTGACACAGGATGCGGCGTTACAGGCTGCGGTGTTACACTGTCACAGGATGCAGTGTTACAGGCTGCGGTGTTACACTGTCACAGGATGCGGCGTTACAGGCTGCGGTGTTACACTGTCACAGGATGCAGTGTTACAGGCTGCGGTGTTACACTGTCACAGGATGCGGCGTTACAGGCTGCGGTGTCCACAGAGGGTGGCAGAGTGACAAAATAACATATTGTTTGCCTTAAAACACCTGAAGCTCAGGTGACCTACCTGTCTCACCTCCGCGTGGGGGGGTACATTGCGGGGGCAGATGCCTGCTGACTGGCAACAATGGCTGAGGATGAAAGACCTGCAGAGGGAGGGGCATGCTGCTTATGCATTTACTTTAATAACATCACTGCAATGTCTGCTAAAACTGAGCATTAAAAAGGAGTCAAAGTGCATCACATCAAAGAGATTCATCAAACATAGCAGCTCAAGAACTGGCTCTGTGCAAGACAACCAACAGCATCAGGCCATTCATTCAGGATGAGATTAGCCACATATGTCACACCTTTATCAGGATGCTGTTCAACACTGACCCATTCCACAGATGGCTATTTTGCTGATCTGAGGTCAGTATGAGACTCACCTGTAGTGGAGGACAGATGAGAGACTTGCAGAATAACTGATCTGGGTTCAGTGATGGGCTTACCTGTGGAGTAGGACAGGTCATACTGAGTGGACAGCAGCGGGTATGCGAGGTGTGGGGAAGGCAGCAGTCTCTGTGCGGGAGAGGACCGAGGCCGCTCGCGCTCACCATCGCGCTCGCTGACACTCGGGGATTTACTCTTGTACTGGCTGGCATGCTGCTGCAGGACATCCAGGGCTTTGGGCTCTGAGGGGGGGGGCTTCCCTGCTGGGGGGGGCGTAGAGCGTGACTTCTCCCCCCCCTCTTCCCCCATTTTACCCCCATACGCTGGGAAAGAGTAACCTGCTGGCAGGTAGGAGCCTGCAGTGGGAGACAGAGAGCATAGCCCAGATCAGAGTCAGCACAACATGCACTGAAATACACTACTCACCTCATTCTCTCCTCACACCTCCACACAATACTCACACCACTCACCTCATTCTCTCCTCACACCTCCACACAATACTCACACCACTCACCTCATTCTCTCCTCACACCTCCACACAATACTCACACCACTCACCTCATTCTCTACTCACACCTCCACACAATACTCACACCACTCACCTCATTCTCTCCTCACACCTCCACACAATACTCACACCACTCACCTCATTCTCTCCTCACACCTCCACACAATACTCACACCACTCACCTCATTCTCTCCTCACACCTCCACACAATACTCACACCACTCACCTCATTCTCTCCTCACACTTGCACACAATACTCACACCACTCACCTCATTCTCTACTCACACCTGCACACTATACTCACACCACTCACCTCATTCTCTCCTTACACCTGCACACATTGCAAGCTCTCTTAACTCATCTCATACCCTATTCACCCCACACTCACACACCACTACTAGCGGCACAGGTGTGGCACAGTTGTGGTACAGCAAATGTGTGCTTAAGGCACAGGTATGGCACAGTAGAGATGAGCGGAAGTTACTGTACAGGTGTGGTACAGCTGAGGTGTGCTATGTACCTGGGTAGTTCTGCATCATGACAGAGGGAATGGCTCGGTAAGCAGGCTGGCTGGGGTCGTACTGGCCGTAGGGATAGGTGTGCACATAAGGCAGGTAAGACTGGTGCTGGGGCACACCTGCAAACTGCACGTGTGCTGGAGGGCGGGGCTCTTTGGCCACGCCTCCCCGGGGATCCTCCGCCCCGGCTGCGGCTGGCTGTGAGTCTCCGCCCTCTTTCTCCTCCTCTTTGATGGCACAGTCTTTAGGCCGGGGTCGCTCGTCTCGCCCCTTCCTTTCCTTCTCTCTGTCCTTGTCCTCCCTCCAGCGCTGGCCCTCGTCCTGCGGCAGTCTGGGGGTGTCAGGGTGCTTGCTGGGGTACACATACGGCCACAGCCTAGACTCCGCCTCCGGCTGTACAAGAAACACACGTTCAGAGGAAGCTTTCCACCCACTGTTCTGCCAGCTCACACCTCCAGCAGGGTTCCTAACTGTGGTTAAAGGGCATGTGAACAGGCTCATGTATAAGGCTTGTGTCAAAACAATGGTTTCCTCGTCTTAGTAAAAATTTCAAAGCATAAAATGTGTGATCATTTCTTTCTCTGTTAAATATATTTTCTGATGGTCAGGAACTAGTGACAAACAGGGTGTGCTTTTCCACCTGTTTTTCATACATTTTCTATATTAACATGGGCCACATTGGACCCTTACTGCCATGGGCCAAATTCGAGGTCCACTTAATGAAACTACAACTACCACAATGCATTTCTGCCCATCACAATCAAGTTCTGTTTGGCTACACCCCTTATTTCTCTTTTAAATAAGAGGCATAGCCAATGTTCTTATAGAAAAATGAATGAGCTAAGATTTTTTTAAATTCTCAGTCAATACAAACAACATAGTGATTAAGGTTGTACAGGGTACAAGATTTTCATTTTTAACTATTTATCCCAAGAAGAAATATTTCACATAGTCAGCCTCATGTCTGTTAACAGAGCATATACACAAACTGCTTTGCTTCCAGCTTCTACCAAACCAGAATACACACCCAGCCAGACTCACACATAGATTACATGTGACACGTGTTACAAGTGTAGTTTTTCCATCATTCTTCTGGGTCATAACACACTGCATCTGCACAATGCAGAGACTGAATTAACTAATTATCATAAACCATAAAGAATCAGTCCCTCCACAAAATCGAAGTAATGCT
>JAFBMS010000369.1:50000-102500 GCA_019788955.1 Albula glossodonta | reverse complement strand
TGTCTAATATAGAACACACACACTCAACACTGTGTCTAATATAAAGCACACACACTCAACACTGTCTAATATAGAACACACACACTCAACACTGCGTCTAATATAGAACACACACACTCAACACTGTCTAATATAGAACACACACACTCAACACTGCGTCTAATATAGAACACACACACTCAACACTGTCTAATATAGAACACACACACTCAACACTGCGTCTAATATAAAGCACACACACTCAACACTGTCTAATATAGAACACACACACTCAACACTGTCTAATATAGAACACACACACTCAACACTGCGTCTAATATAGAACACATACACTCAACACTGCGTCTAATATAGAACACACACACTCAACACTGCGTCTAATATAAAGCACACACACTCAACACTGTCTAATATAGAACACACACACTCAACACTGTCTAATATAGAACACACACACGCAACACTGTCTAATATAGAAGACATACACACCAAATTCACAGACTACCTTTTCATTTTTCACTTTCTTCAAAGCACGGCCATCAGTGTGGTTGAGCTCCTCGGGTTGGGTCTCCGACAGGGTTCGAGCCTGGCTGTCGTTGTGGCTGGGCTCCTCGGACTTGGTTTTGGCAGCAGTGAGCGGCATGGTGCCGGATCCGGTGCCAGACCCCGTTGCGCTCCCCAGCTGCTCGGTAGCGGAGTCTGCGTTCTGCGCAGCCTCAAATGGGTCACTGCGGGGAGCCCCCAAAGCACCAGGCTGAGACCCCGCCTCCTTCTCCACCACTGCCACCGCAGCCACACCCACAGCCACACTTGTGGCCACACCCACAGCCACGCCCTCGCTCTTCTCCTTCTTGCTTTTCCCAGGCCCCACCTCCTTGTCCTTTTTCGGGGTGGGGACGCCACGGGCCTTCCCACCCTTCTCCAGAGGCTTCCCCACCCCAGTGCCACCTGTCCCTGCCCCCGGTCCACCTGCAGCCGCCCCCTCGGCCAGGCCCCGCCCCTGACCCTCTCTTCTGGTGGACAAGTCACCAGGCACCATTTTGGCGCTGTCTTTAGAGTTTTTGCTGCGCTTGGATTTGGCCTTGCTGCTGTCCCTGCCGGGGGGCGTGGGACTCACCAGTTTAATGTTTTCAGGTAGTGTTGCCACAGCGCCTGGAGGCACGGCCATGGCTCCACTCTCCAGCTTTTCCTTCTCCAGGTCGGCGTCCAGGTCGATGATCAGGTTGCCCACACCGATGTCCCACTCATCACCACTGTCATAGGTCTCCACCGCGTTCCCACCACCAGGCCCAGCCAATGACATCTTACAGCCAGCGGCCAATCACACGTCCGGGCTCTCACTCACCGCCAGCCCCTCCCCCTCGCAGCCACCCACATCCTGCCCTGCAGGGACAGAGAGACAGGGAGGAAGAGGGTCAGACAGCGCTCAGAGAAGGCCATGCGTTTTCAGACAGATGCACCTGCCACAAACACAACAGTGCTGAACATCCAGCTCCAAAGCATCAGAGAGATGAACAGAATGCCCTCAGACAGACAGACAGACTGCAGCAAAGGTCTAAGTGCATAGTAGTCACAAACATCATGACAACCTGGACCGGATGTCAGCCACACGCCACATGAAACATAACTTTATGCTATGTTTAAGCTTTACAGTGTTCTCACTAAGCAATCAGACACTTCCATCAGCCTGCCCTCCTCACTAACCAATCAAACACTTCCATCACCCTGCACTCCTCACGAACCAATGAAATACTTCCACCGCCTACACCTGAAGAACAGGTGCCTTCAGCAAAGTCATTCATTCAAGCCAGTGATATCAGCACCCTCCCTCACAAATTTCTTAACATATTTTCCCAATTTTGTCAGATTTTTGCCATTTCAGACGAAAGTGCAGCTCAGTTTAACCCTAACCTGTCGTACACATATTCAGGATTTTTCATGACCGCCTTTTTCTAGGGGTAGGCTGTGGTCACTGAGCCTGTGCTTGGAAAGGACTCATCTCTGTCATATCTCTGATATTACCAAGATATTTAGCAGATCTGTATTTCTGTTTTAGGGCCAGATAACAACTGCGCTTGTTTTGAGTTTGGTTGGGATGATCCAATGTTCCAGATAAATAAAGCAAGACTTTGTTTAATAATGTGGTTAATTCTTATGTGTTTGCAAAGCAGTGCTGGACTGAGATGTCACCGTCAGGCGTCAGATGATTAGTTAGTACCAGCTGACCTGGTGGACTCACTGTGGGGTTCAGCTCTAGGATGAAAGCAGATGAAGCTGCTGCATCTTTCCCTCTTGTGATTACCCCTCAGCTCTCTCTGCACTGCCGATATCAACAGCCACTGCTCATAATGATAAGTCACTGATTCACTGCTGGGCTGTTCCCCAAAGCTGGGCTGTTCCCCACTGAGAAGATTTTCAGCAGTGCCATTCTGAGGAACCTTCCTCTTAAGATTGACATACATTCACAAATAAACAAGAGATTAAACTTAAGTTACAAACTCCATCAGGGATTTAAAAGCTTAACAGAAGTGGAGAAATCATTCTTTAAAAGGTTCAGTTCTTAAGAAAAAAAAACACTCTACAATGGAGTCATTTTAGAGTGCTATTTCTATTAAAACCACAACGCCACCACTGACAAACAACTCACATGTTTTTTTTTGGTGTTTTTTTACATAAATCACCTACATACCTATCATTGTGCAGAGTAAACAATAACTAAACAATATTGTTTTCAAATTAATATCCATAAATGATCAGTTCCTTGGGATTTAGACTTTCAAAACACAATTCAACGTGCTACACGAGCAATATTATTCCAATATTTACATGTTAAAGAGAATACCAGGCTTAATGTTCAGAGGTCATGAGATAAGAGGCAACTATTCAAACATTCCAGTTACATAACTCAAGATCCCGATCCAAGTTACTCAGCCGAAATTTACTGTACTTTCCATGTACATTTAGGATACTGTCTAATCAGTATTACCAGCTCTTTACAGGGGCTTTGCTATTTTTTTTCCAACAAAGCAATAGTAGATTGGTAAAAGGAAGGGGGGGGGGGAAGGGAAGAAAAACCAGTGTTAGTACATTAGTTTGTTTTCTATTTTATAACTGATGTTCTGTTTCAAGAATGATTTCATTATAATTATTTAATACTAAGGGTCTTAGAGACATTACCAAAAGCAATAGTTTTGTTTTGTAAAGGTAGAAAATTGCACAGTGTTCTTCAGGAAACACATTCAGAAGAAAATGACAAAATATTTTTGTCTATTCAATGGGGTGACAATATTTTATTTCTCATGGCTGGACTAGGTCAGCAGGTGTCGCTGTTCTTTTTAATAACAGTCTCTGGGGCATGTGGTAACATCTAGAGTCAGCAAGGATGGCCACTGGCTTTTCTGTGTTCTAGATTTTGAGGGATCTTTTTTGATTTTGGGTAATGTGTATGGCCACAACAGCTTATGTCAAAACACAGCACAACTTTCAGAGATTACTGCTATCCTTGATGAGTTAAAAAGAAGAACCACGACAGGGAATATTATTATTGGGGGTGATTTCACTTTGGCACAGGATGACTGGCTTGATAGGTCCCCCACAAAGTTTTCTTCTCACTACAATTCAGCCATGGTAGATTTTGCAATGAAGAAAGGGTGGTTGACTCTTAGCATAATTCAAACCCTTATTTTAAACAATATACCTGGCTCAAACCTGATGCAATAAGTAAGTCCCACATTGATTTTTGGTTAGTTTCAGATTTTCTTTTAGGTTATATCTCAGACTCCAGCGTGGATGCTGCCCCCTCTCACAGATCACTGTATGATTACGTTGGCTGTGAATCAGCAGGGTAGACAGTTGTATGGGTGAGGCTACTGGATACTAAATTCCAGCCCTCTTAATAATGACAGTTATTGTCAGGGAATAACATCTATTATTTCTCAGATTACAAATGATACCAGTTTGGCATCATATACAGAAAAATGTGAGTATTTAAAGTTTGAGATTCGTAATTAATAAATAATTATAATAAATAATAAATAAATGTTCTAAACTAGAGGAAAACAAACTTAACGACATAAATTAATAATGTAGACAGTCTGCACTTACTGATAATGACAAGCAGAAGTTAATGTCTTTACAAGCAAAATGATGGTATTTATCTGAGGAAAGCCAAAGGGGCTTATATTAGGTCTACACCCAGGTGGATAGAGGAGGGAGAAAGAAACTCTGCATATTTCTGTAAACAGCAACAAGAATGCTGTAAAGACTTTAATAACTAATGGTGTTGCGTGCTCAGAGCATAATGCAATTGCTCAAGAAGTTTACACATTTTATTGTAGTCTTTATATGTCTTCTTTTTCCAATCTTGACTCTGAGGTCTTTTTTAATCAAATTAAAACTGTGGTCCCTCAGATAGAAAAGGATTTCATGGAGACCTGTGAGGCAGACATAACAATAGAAGAATTAGACTTGGCTGCTATGTGTTTATCCTTAGATAAGGCTCCCGGACCCCATGTATTGACTGCCAATTTTTACAGACAGTTCTGGTAGTCTTCAAGGAACCTTTCATTTACTGTTTTGTAGGAGACGACTCAACATTTGATTTTACCCACCAGTGTGGGACAGGGAGTAATAACCGTCATCCCCAAGCCAGGGAAAGACCCTAAAATACGAGAAAACCTTCACCCTATAACTTTATTAAACAGAGACAAGCTTTTTTTCTCATGTTTATTCAAACGGCTGAAGAAAAGGTTTAGGACAGCAAATTAGTGAGACACAGTCAGGCTTTATGAAGGGCAGATCCATATGTAACAACATCTGTTTGGTCCAAGACATTCTGGAGTATTGTAATGAGATTGAAGAGGGTGGGTTTATTTTATTTTACTTCTACAAATTCTTTGTAAAAGCCTAAATAATGTATATCCTTCTAATGATCTCCTAAGAAAGAGTTATAATAAATAATTGTGTTTAGTGAGGATACATTTTTACTAAAACTTTTTGGGAATACATGTATGATTGGCTGGAGACCAAAATGTTTACATTAGCTCAGTTTAGCAGAGATAACATTGTGTTTGATCTGATATCCATTAGCTTAGTTTAGCAGAGATAACATTTTATTTGTTCTGATATCCATTAGCTTAGTTAAGCAGAGATAACATTGTTTGGTCTGATATCCATTAGCTCAGTTTAGCAGAGATAACATTGTGTTTGGTCTGATATCCTTTAGCTTAGTTTAGCTGAGATAACATTGTGTTTGGTCTGATATCCATTAGCTCAGTTTAGCAGAGATAACATTGTGTTTGGTCTGATATCCACTAGCTCAGTTTAGCAGAGATAACATTGTGTTTGGTCTGATATCCATTAGCTCAGTTTAGCAGAGATAACATTGTGTTTGGTCTGATATCCTTTAGCTTAGTTTAGCTGAGATAACATTGTGTTTGGTCTGATATCCATTAGCTCAGTTTAGCAGAGATAACATTGTGTTTGGTCTGATATCCACTAGCTCAGTTTAGCAGAGATAACATTGTGTTTGGTCTGATATCCATTAGCTCAGTTTAGCAGAGATAACATTGTGTTTGGTCTGATATCCATTAGCCGAGTTTAGCAGAGATAACATTGTGTTTGGTCTGATATCCATTAGCTCAGTTTAGCAGAGATAACATTGTGTTTGGTCTGATATCCATTAGCCGAGTTTAGCAGAGATAACATTGTGTTTGGTCTGATATCCATTAGCCGAGTTTAGCAGAGATAACATTGTGTTTGGTCTGATATCCATTAGCTCAGTTTAGCAGAGATAACATTGTGTTTGGTCTGATATCCATTAGCTCAGTTTAGCAGAGATAACATTGTGTTTGGTCTGATATCCATTAGCTCAGTTTAGCAGAGATAACATTGTGTTTGGTCTGATATCCATTAGCTCAGTTTAGCAGAGATAACATTGTGTTTTGTCTGATATCCATTAGCTCAGTTTAGCAGAGATAACATTGTGTTTGGTCTGATATCCATTAGCTCAGTTTAGCAGAGATAACATTGTGTTTGGTCTGATATCCATTAGCTCAGTTTAGCAGAGATAACATTGTGTTTGGTCTGATATCCATTAGCTCAGTTTAGCAGAGATAACATTGTGTTTGGTCTGATATCCATTAGCTCAGTTTAGCAGAGATAACATTGTGTTTGGTCTGATATCCATTAGCTCAGTTTAGCAGAGATAACATTGTGTTTTGTCTGATATCCATTAGCTCAGTTTAGCAGAGATAACATTGTGTTTTGTCTGCTAACAGATCACAGAAAGGTGGAATTTTTCATTAAAACACTCTTGATTCAGGGTAAATTTTTCATCCATAGAGCGAGATGGATGAAGACACAGCCTCTTTTCTCTAAATTATTTTGCAATTACTTTCAAGCTCTCAAGATTATGAAGAGAAAAAAGGCAAAAACGCTTCTGTCCTTAATTTGTAAGTATGAACTTGAAGACCACCAGTTATAATTTTTATTATTATTACTGTTCGTGATGTTGATGTTGTGCCTCGGTTGTGAAAACGGAAATGTCAGCTGAATGTAAACTTGTGCCTTTTTGTTTGAACATTTCGTGAAAATAAATAAATATAATAATAAAAAAGTATTACCAGTTCCAGGCCTTGTTTGTTCCGGGATGTGCGCATTTGACAGACAGACATTTTTCTTCAGTGAAAAGGGCATACATCATATATTCCCGAAACATACTGAATTTACAACCCACTTTCAACGACAGTTAAAGTCAGCCAATTCTGACATTAGCCGTCCGGTCATTAACAACCATAACACTAATCGTACATGGGTGTTAATGACGCGTGAATAAAACAATCACAGAAGAGTAACCTTACTAAATTCATGAAGTGTTGCTCTGGAAAGTTAACGCTTTCAACAGGCAAGAAACTGTTAGATGCTGTTGAATTTCATGT
The DNA here is from genome assembly GCA_019788955.1 of Albula glossodonta. NCBI lineage: Eukaryota > Metazoa > Chordata > Actinopteri > Albuliformes > Albulidae > Albula > Albula glossodonta. Next base: position 95,562 of record JAFBMS010000369.1, on the reverse strand, counting down.
ACTGGAGTGTGACACCAGTTCATAACCTTAATAATCCCAGAATGCCGTGTGTGACCTGCGTGTGGATTTACTCCACTCAAGCGCCTTGAGAACATGCGACTGAATGGCGTGCAGCGAGGTTCAGCACAGTGTGCAGGCCGCAGATACAATGAGCACACCCTCAACGGCGTGCTGTGCACTCTAACTCAACACTAAGAGCCAGAGAACAACCTCAGCACAGAGTGACAAGTGCATTGCTGAAAAATGCATATTTTAGTTTTCCAAAGAAAAACTGCAAGAACCGACCGGGGCTAAAACACAAACCTTGCACCAGCGGAAAAATGCCTTGTGTTAGCTAATGCTAGCAATTATTTGATATCGAGTAGTGAACTCAGATAGCAAACTGCTTTCCATAAGTAGAAACATAAAAAATAATCAACAACGAAGTGAACGACTGAATAGGAGCGCATACTTCTGGTGACGAGTAAAAACAGAAAACATGCTGTGATATGACGGCTCAAAAACAAAAAGACATATTGGTATTACATTGCCGTGCACTGTTGGCAGATGGCTAGCGAAGTTATCCGTCCTGTACGCCGACCATGCGATCGGACGAACATTACTAAAATGCTCATTTACGGCAAAGGAAACATAAATATTGAAATGTGAAAGTACTATAAGAACATTTTCAGTAACCCGAATGGAACTGGTAACCCGTACTAATGCATACTTGGTAGCTCGCTAGCTACAAGTCCTACACCTTCCGAGGGGACTACGGGATGAAAATGACCATAACTGTAAACACTAGCCAGTCACAAAACCCTTACTTACTGAAAAGCGTTTGAAATGCACCATTTGTTTTTGAATAAATTCAGACATATACCACACACATTGGGGAGGTAAACTGATCTGTTTGAAATCTGCATTAGAATCTCCCAGACAAAGGGCTTTCGGCTAGGCGAAGCATGCGATTGTAAACACCAAGCTAGCCACTTAGCTATTTCGCTATCTCTTACATTGAACGATTGAAAAATTCCCGTACTCACCCCACTTGCAGACTCCAATCCAACGTTTATTTAAGTACATGCCATAAATCCACAAAGTAAGAGTAGAACGGCTTGAACAAGCCAGATTTCGTTAAAACAGACAATGAGATGAATTCATGTACTCCTAAGAATTCCAGGCGCAGCGGACAGGAGAGGCCAATTCACTGGACTGCAGCCATCACACTTTGAAATCCCGTTCAAATTTTTTTAAAACCGGCTTAAACGGGCAGTTTTGCTTCAATTACAAGCCCGACTCAAACTGTAACACAGTGTTTAGACTCCAAGGTCGTGAAATCCAACATATAGTCAGTTTTGTCACAGTTGAATTCTCTGGCTCAGTCTTACACATCCAATAAATCCAGAGCGCTGTTTGTATCTTTTTAATGCTGGGAGATTGATACAATGTAACCAACAAGCAGAACGAGACGCCCCCAAACTCAGGCCACGAATCCACTCGGATTGAACCGTCAGAGGAGGAAGGACAGTGGTGGAAGGAACTGGAACTGGACTTTTCTTTACAGGATTGGATTTTATGAGAGTTAGTAACGCCGTGTGGTTAGTAGTTCGAGAAATAAAATTATGGATGCGCTGAAAATAAACTGCGGTTTAACATATGAATGAAAACGTTTATTTGTTACAGCCAGCTTGTTACAGGTAAAACATTGCACAGCTTAGTAGGCATGCCAGGATATACAACTAAATTCATTTTTAAAACACGAGATCCATAACTTTTCAAGCCAGGCCAGATACACCCAACTAATCACAATGTGCTTGTATTTTTACTTGTCAGAATTCATGTTTTTACACATCATCATTGCAATATTTGGAAAATCTGAGTTTTCAAGGAACAGACTGCTTTTACAACGACTCACCTGTAGAACAGACTGCTTTTACAACAACTCACCTGCAGAACTCACCTGTACATGTCTGACTGGGGGAGCAAACTACTGTACCACATACTACAGGGCTGCACACTCTGCCACACATGGAGCATGTGCAATGGGAGATGGATGGTTCCAGGCCAGCAGGTGGCGCTGAGTGCGGCTGTCGTTTCTCACCTCCACTGTGGTGATCAGAACCCCTCTGCTGGCCCTGTTGAGGGCAGAGGTTTCTGAGTGAGGACTTATGCCGTATTGTTTCAGTAAGCCCTCACTCTAGGCCTTGAGCGTTTGTTTTGGCCTCCTGCTGAGCAACCCCGGGCAGCCAGGCAGCAGGTCGTGAAGGCCTCAAGGCACCGTAAACTCAGTCATCATCGGGGCCATAGGGGAGAGCTGAAATGCAACAGTGTGAGATTATGTTTTTACTTTTATTTTTTTGTTTTTGTTTTCAGAGACACTGGTGCACAAGCAGCTGAAGCCAGCAAATGTTTTGTATCTCATGGTCAGTTTAGCAGGGTGGGGATAAGTATGCTCCAAGGTGTTTGAACTAGGGAGAGTAAAACCATTAATGTGGACAGAGGGTGGAGGAGGAGGGTGAACTGGGTAATAATTACAGTTTTTTATTAATGTTGACCTAGAAACCAACTGAGGGGTAGATGGAAGAGAAAACATCTAGGGCACAGTGCATAGCTTCTGGGGTGTGTACTAGAGGAGAGCAGTTCATAGGTGTTCAGAGTTTGGGTTTTGGACTTTGCCCATCATGGCTGAGATTAAAGAGATTTCCATCCAGCCTGAATTCCAGGCTGGTAGCATGGATGTACCTGATGTGTTTGTGTAACGGCAGCCAGGAACAGGCTGAAGATGCAGAGGGGACAGACACAGCCTTGTTTGACTCCAGTCTCTACTTTGAAAGGTTGAGACTGGATGCTACCTGTGTAACTGTACACCTGAATCACATCTCAGCTATACAACAACTTAGCTGTGCCAAAACGCATACAGCCTACACGTGGTGCAACTCACCAGCACAACAGCTACCTGTATCACATTTTACCTGTACAAAAGCACAACTAAATTGCAATACATCAATCATTACAAAACACATTCTGGGATTATTTTATGTTTGACATTAGACTGGCCTGGATTTTCAGACTGTGATTCAGAGAGTAGTCTTTTTTGACTGACTGTCTGTCCCAGGAGCAGTACAGAGAGCAGGTCAGTGTGCCCCACACAAACACACACTACAGAGAGCAGGTCAGTGTGCCCCACACAAACACACACTACAGAGAGCAGGATTGGCTTGTTTAGTGCTTAACTATCAGCTTTCAGGGCAAAACAAAAATCATGGTATGTAGTTAGCTTGAACAGTCTATTGTATTTCTTGAAGAAGAACCACCAGTAATTGTTTGGATCTGAACACCTGCTTTCAATTGGATACACAAGGCTTTGAATAGTCAGAATTAGTAAACACCCATCAGTTTATTAGCAAGAATTCCCAAAGTTGGGCAGTGTTATGCCTCAGCAGAATCACCAGTTTATCAGAACATGATGTCATACACATAAGACTGAAAGGTGAAGCAATCCTTGGACAGACAGGGGTAAGCAATATATGGAACACATTTATTTGAGTTTCCCCTTTATTTCCATTTTCACTCAATCCATGTATTTTCAGTTAAATAATACGAACGTCATGTATCACTCACAAACCAGTCAAAGATCAGAATAATATGAGCCCATTTTACTGGCAAAATACACTACCAATAGCACTCCAGTAGGCAACACACACAGCCAATCACAGTCCAATAAGCAACACACATAACCCCCCCCCCCACAGACACACACTCACTCACTCACTCACTCACTCACTCACTCACTCACTCACTCACTCACTCACTCACTCACTCACTCACTCACTCATATTTCATATGGGCCCATGTTGTTTTGGTCTGTAATCTGGTGCTGTTTAGCTGCGCAGATGCAGAGCTCTCTCCTGCACTCAAGTAGATGCAGCTGGTATCTGCAATCCTTTCCGAGCAGCCTGGTGGTACTGACTCTCCAACTTCCCTAAGAAAGAGACAAACACACACATACATGCACACACAGACACATGCACGCATGCGTGCGCATACACACAAAAGCACATACACACATTTTAACTAAAGGAAGTTATTTGAAAACCACTGAAAGATGTTTTCCAGCAACCTCATGAAAACTGTAGAAATTCTAAAACTTTGCGTACTTCTGGTGCCTAAATAGTTACGTACGCCAAATTCTACGAGTTTGCGTACGCAAAAAAAAACTGTGATTTATAAAACTTGCGTATGCAACACATACCCATGTCTTGTTATAAATCACAATCCTACAATTGTGCATGACTGAACGCTCGCCACAACCACACCCTGAGACGCCCACATTTAAGCATATATGGTGCTCCGGAAGTCGAAATCAATTAAGTAAGACCTATAAATAATGTGTAGAACAGAGCAATACATTATAAATGCAATAATGGCAGTGAACAGGGGAAACAAAGAAAATGTTGGAACAGCCCCTGAAGACACATTCCGTCACACCATTCAATTTACAATATCCTCATTGCCAAGGCAGCCATGGTCATGCTGTCTTGCTATCCTCACACGCTTTAAGTCTATTAATGTGAACAAAATACATTGACTAACAATGCACTGATTGCTCATACCTGATAATATGTTCATTTATCATTTATGGTCAAAACAACATTGGTTACGAATAGTAATGTGATCCTAATTAATCATCAGGAAAAAGGAAACTGTAGTGCAAATTTCTTTTGGTCACTAGGGTGTGCTATTTAGAGCAAATATGTGCCCTAAATGTGCGTAGGCATGGGTCAAACGTATCGTACCGGTACGCACATTCTCACGTCAAGTAAAAGTTTTATAAATCCCAAACTGTGTGTGAAAATCGGCATATGCATGTTTTGGAGCGTTTTTTGTGCGTACGCACGGTTTATAAATGAGGCCCCAGGTGACTGGAAACATGAGGACAGTGACTGTCACTGATCTAAAAGCTTTCACACAGATACTTCTCCTGACAATACTGACATATCCTTCAGAAAGTGACCAAACAGATTAATGCATAAAACAGGGTTAGCAAACATTAATGAGATACCTGACTGGCAGCCTTTTGGAAGTTTTATAATTATAGAGCAGCTGGGCTAACTGAACAGGGGGAACAGAATAGCACTTAGTTCCACATGTGCATAAGTAGGCTGCATGTGTGTACTGTTCTCCTGTTTACAAACTAAACGTGTGTGTGTGTGTGTGTGTGGAATTACTGACTCACAGATCTTATGTTTTCCCTTCATGGGGAATTTGACCAGCAGTTCCTGGGGGTTTGAGCAGATGAACACAAATGGAGACATGGACTCCTCACAGGTGTCTGGGAACTTCAGAGGAGAGAAAGGGGGAAAGGGGGGGGGGAGAGAAAGGGGAGGAGAGAGAGGGGAGGGGGGGAGAGGAAGAGAGAGAGGGAGGGGGGGAGCAGAGATGGCCAGTTAACATGTGCTTAATCCCAAACTTCTTGCACTAGCTGCTCACCTACGTCATGGCAACTGAAGCCATGGGGATAGAAGATGCATTTTAAACAGTGTCTCTGTTTTTAAAGAACCTGATAGGGTTAGGATCTGATAGGGTGAGGACCTGATAGGGTTAGGGTTAGGACCTGATAGGATGAGGACCTGATGGTTAGGGTGAGGACCTGATAGGGTTAGGACCTAATAGGGTGAGGACCTGATAGGGTTAGGGTTAGGACCTGATAGGGTGAGGACCTGATGGTTAGGGTGAGGACCTGACAGGGTTAGGGTTAGGGCCTGATAGGGTTAGGACCTAATAGGGTGAGGACCTGATAGGGTTAGGGTTAGGACCTGATAGGATGAGGACCTGATGGTTAGGGTGAGGACCTGATAGGGTTAGGACCTGACAGGGTTAGGGTTAGGGCCTGATAGGGTTAGGACCTAATAGGGTGAGGACCTGATAGGGTTAGGGTTAGGGCCTGATAGGGTGAGGACCTGATAGGGTTAGGGTTAGAGTCTGATAGGGAAAGGACCTGATAGGGTTAGGGTTAGGGCCTGATAGGGAAAGGACCTGATAGGGTGAGGACCTGATAGGGTTAGGGTTAGAGCCTGATAGGGAAAGGACCTGATAGGGTTAGGGTTAGAGCCTGATAGGGAAAGGACCTGATAGGGTTAGGGTTAGGGCCTGATAGGGAAAGGACCTGATAGGGTTAGTGTTAGGGCCTGATAGGGTGAAGACCTGATATGGTTAGGGTTAGGACCTGATAGGGTGTGTGTTTGTGTGGGGCACACTGACCTGCTCTCTGTAGTGTGTGTTTGTGAGGGGCACACTGACCTGCTCTCTGTTGTGTGTGTTTGTGTGGGGCACACTGACCTGCTCTCTGTTGTGTGTGTTTGTGTGGGGCACACTGACCTGCTCTCTGTAGTGTGTGTTTGTGTGGGGCACACTGACCTGCTCTCTGTTGTGTGTGTTTGTGTGGGGCACACTGACCTGCTCTCTGTAGTGTGTGTTTGTGTGGGGCACACTGACCTGCTCTCTGTAGTGTGTGTTTGTGAGGGGCACACTGACCTGCTCTCTGTAGTGTGTGTTTGTGAGGGGCACACTGACCTGCTCTCTGTTGTGTGTGTTTGTGTGGGGCACACTGACCTGCTCTCTGTAGTGTGTGTTTGTGAGGGGCACACTGACCTGCTCTCTGTTGTGTGTGTTTGTGTGGGGCACACTGACCTGCTCTATATAGTGTGTATTTGTGAGGGGCACACTGACCTGCTCTCTGCTGTGTGTGTTTGTGAGGGGCACACTGACCTGCTCTCTGTTGTGTGTGTTTGTGTGGGGCACACTGACCTGCTCTCTGTAGTGTGTGTTTGTGTGGGGCACACTGACCTGCTCTCTGTAGTGTGTGTTTGTGTGGGGCACACTGACCTGCTCTCTGTACTGCTCCTGGGACAGACAGTCAGTCATATTCACACAGCCTAGCAGGCAGCCTGTTGGGTAATCTCTGGGGAACTGTGGTTCTGGCAGAGAGACGCCCACATACAGCATGGAGAGAGAGACAGGGAGGAAAGGGGAACAGAAGCACTGTTATACAGCAAACAAAGAGACACTCATATGTAGAAAAACGGGATGCAGTACAGGTGCACAGTAAGCTTGTGAGGTCTAGAGTCCACTGTGTGTACCACCATGATGAGGAGGTGCATTGTGGATACCTTTGCAGAAGAGCTGTCGGTACTGGGCCTCCACCTGGCTGATCTCCTGGGGAGTGGGTCTCTTCGCAGCAGCTGCAATCCAAAGACGGCCCCGGTGGGCCGAGTACCATGACCTGCCCTCCACCCTGCAGAGACATGCGGCCACTCCTTTCACAACCACCACGTCTACTGACACTCACCATCACTGACACACGACTGACACAAGGGCTGCACGATACATCCCATTATTTAAAATACTGCAAATGAATTTATTGCAATGAGCGTATTTAATTTTCATTTCATTTTAAATTAAAAGATCATTTTAATTTTAATTTAATAAGCCAACAACTGTATGGAAACATAGAGAGCAGAGAATAGTCACACATGCTCAATTGGCTCTTGATGCAGATGATGTCACACTGATGATGTCATGCGCAAGATGAGCAGGCAGCAAACGAAGAAACACCTCGGTTGTGTGGCAGTATTTAGGTTTTACACGTGACGACCACACTCAATCAGAAGCAATATGCAGTAATGATTTGCTCGTCAGTGAGAAGTTGGGAGTGATGTTTCTTTACCCAGAAGGAACAGAAAACATGCATTTGGACATTATTTCAGGTTTTAAATATACTTTCATTGAAACTGATTAAATACATTAATATCTGGTTTATCCATATCGGCATCACAATATTAATCGAATGCCACCTTTTTTCTCCATAACGTGCAGCCCTAACTGACACAATCACTGACACACAACTGATGCTCGATCACTGAAACACTACTGACACTATGGCAGACAACATCACCTAAACACCACACTGCTGACATTGTCACTGACACACTACGGTGGTAGCAGAGCTGAAGTAGCACTGGGTCTAAACACAGATGCAGTATTGCACTGGCAATAGTGCTGTACGTTGACATAGCTGCAGCAGTGCTTAGTGAAGCAGCAGCAGAGCTGCTTTAGTGGTTGTACCTCTTGACGCCAGTAACCAGCAGGGAGGCCCAGGGCTGGTGCATACTGAGGCACCAGCCCCCATCAGCCATCTCCTGCAGGTCCCTGTCCTGCAGCCTCAGTTGTGCCCGGCCCAGCCCCGCCTCCCTGGCCACACCCCTTCCCTGGGCCACCTTCTGCGCCTCATGGCTGCTCACCTCCACCCACTGCAACAGCAAGACACGGCTATGAGACTGACTTCACAAAAGCAGGACCCTGTGCACACAACATGTCCCACTAGATCTCAGCAGTACGTCGAAACCATAGACCTGACAACGAGAAATTCACTAGAAACGAATCCCTTGTCTTCAGCCCATACAGTTTATCTCTTTATTTAATAAAGTAGCACAAATTTATAAGACCGCTATAATAAAATGCTACACAGCTATATGACTGCTATAGCACAACTCTACACAGTTTTCAGACTGCTATAGATTATGGGATAGGTTGTGCAGCGGTTCACACCTGAGGCGCAGCCTGCAGGATGTTGGGGTTGACCAGCTCTCGGGGCGGGAGGCTGTCAGGGCGCAGTGTCGTGTTCACCAAGGTTCCCGTGTTGATGGCGTGAACAGCTTCATCAAACCTGTGATGGTCACACAGGAAAGGACTTTAAAAAGGGTATTAATAATCTATATATGACATATGTTTGTATTTTAGCTAACTACTGTTTGCAGTTATGCTTGCCTCAGCAGTCTGTCGGACTCCATACAGAACAGTGCTGTAAAACTAACAGGAAATTTCTACATCATAGGTTTATAAATTCATCGCTTCAAAAGACTGTTTTTTTTCAGTAAAAGTAGAGCTGTAAACATATCCAGACACATGAGATACTAGCAAGAAAAACCACATTTCCTACTGTAGTACGAGCTCAGGTGTGCTCTTACCTGCTGTAGTGCAATCTCAGGTGTGCTCTTACCTGCTGTAGTGCAATCTCAGGTGTGCTCTTACCTGCTGTAGTACTGGCCCAAGTTCTCTCCCTCCTCCAGCACCTGTCGGCCAGCAAAGTCCAGCGTGATCTTCCTGTCCTTGCGGGAGGCATGGCGCAGCTCCCTAAGCTCCGCCTCCTTGCGACGCAATGCCTCCCGCTCCGCTGGAGAAAGCCACTGGTTAGAGTCCGTGGAGAAATAGTCCGACTCGTCATCCAGCACCTGCGTACGCCGCACACTGACACACACACGCACACATGTACACACGCACACCTCTCTTAGTTCATGAGAAGGAGAAAAATAATACTAATCTGAATCACTCATTTTTACTTTATGACTGTCATGTTTTAATTGAGTGAGTATAGTGTTGACGGTCTGGTTTGTGGGTTGTACCACTAATGCTCTGATTGGTGGGTTGTAGTATTGGTGCTCTGATTGGTGGGTTGTACCTGTTCTTATCGAACTCCAGGAGCTTGTCTCTGTGCTCCAGAGCTTTCTCCAGCCCTGCCTTTATCCGGGCATCCTCTCGCGGCAGCAAGTCTCTCTCTGGGGCGTCGGCCTGCACGATACGGTCTGCCTCACATGTACGCGCAAACACACATACATGCGTACACGCACAGGCATACAAGCAAACACGCATACACACGCACACATATGTCAACACACGCATACACACATACACAAAAACATGAGCACATATTATGATGAGAATATATAGCATCCAGTGCTGCAATTATCCGTCCTTTTCTAAGGTAGGAAAGAAAATGGGTTCAGAATTACTCTTTGCATCGAGCAAAAGTGCAAACACAGCCAGAATCAGAGTATCCTAAGAAGTTAACAATGAAGAACTGTAGAAACAAAGTAAAAAGGAGAACCAACTGTGCTAAAATGTACAAGACTAGGATCTGTTTCCTCTCTGTCCCCTTATGGTGACAAAGAATTCAACTTTAGGAGCAGATCTACATTAATCAACAGCAAGATGCAAACATGCACACATCTCACATACAGATAATGATGCCTACACACATGCTCACATACACGCACACACTCACACGCATCCATGAGCACGCACTCACACGCATGCTCACACATGCACAGTTACAAATGCCCACACACACACACACACACACACACACACACACACAGGCAGAGAATCAAGCATACCGCCCATAAGCTTCTTGCGCAGCTTCTGGCTCTTGTTGGAGTCTCTCTGCAGGATCTCCTGTTCCTCTCTGGTGCACACCTGAGAAACCACACATCTACATCTGAGCCTGCAGCCTCCATACATGAACCTACATCTGCATACCTGTGTGTACACTACACCTGTGCATCAATATGAATGCTACATCTGTGAACCTGTTTGTGCACTATACCTACATACCTGTTCAAAAACTACACCTGCGTACATGTAAGCATACGTAAGTAAACTCACCAGCGTCCCGCAGAACAGGCAGGGCCCGGAGCCCTCCTGCTCACACACGATCCGTCCGCATGCCAGGCAGTTGTTGATGAGCTGGTGCTTCTGGGCCAGGCACTCGCATGAGTGTCGCCCGGGCAACAGGATGGCCAGCTTGTCCTGGCCCTCTTTGGCGTACAGATTCACAAACTTGTTCTTCTTCCTCACAGAAGAGCTGCAGCTTTCCTGTGCCTGTAATGAGCCACTGCTATGTACACATCATGTGCGTTCACACAGAATTTTTAGATGCGACCAGCAGCTCCATATGTCGCTCAGTCGGTTAGCTGGTCAGTTGGTTGGTCCACAAAAAAGTCCTCACCCTTTGGCGGCCACAGTTTTCACCCTAGGTGGCTGCAATTTGGAATGGAGGTCAAGTGTGTGTGTGTGTGTGTGTGTGTGTGTGTGTGTGTGTGTGTGTGTTTATGTTCATGCAAATTGGCTAAAAGGGGGTGTGGCCTGGTCACAGCTATTGCAAATTGGTTCTTGTTCTGAAAAAGCAGTGCACTGTAGCAGAGTGCAGAGATGTACCTTCAGTAAGTCGATGGGTGTTTTCACATCCTCTGGGACGGGCTCCGGCTCACTGACACCAGTCGGTACCTCCTGTCTGTTCCTGCCTTTTCGCTTGGACTTCTTCAGTGAGTCTTTGGCCACATCTTGCACCTCTGGAACCGCACAGAGATTTGAGATGTGATATGACTGCCTTCTGTTTATCTACATCCAGAAATATAAAAACATCATTAACACACAGAGGAGCTAGCCCCATGCTGCACCTGCAGGAGTCTCTCTGCGGGAGAGGGGGCTGGCATAACCCAGGGCTGGGTGGCGGCTGCTCTGCCATCGCGCCACCAACTCATCAATGAACTGTCTCTTCCTCCCCTCCGTGCCCTGCACCAGGTCCCCCACATACTCTGCCATCTCCTCCGCATTGTCGATGGACAGGATGTACCTGCAAGCAGTGTCCCACACAGCTTCCATCACAGCCTCTAATGTCTTTCCACAGCCATGTCGCAGCAATAACAACCCAACACCTGTTACACCTGACATAGTACTTACACTCTTTGCACATAATTACAATCACGTGAGATGTAATTAATATGAAATAATTGCTACACTGATCAAGGATGGTTCGCATAGCAACCTAGCTAAAGAGGACATTACAGATAAGAAACGTCATCTCAGTTCGTTAGGTAATATGGTAGTGACGTGTAGTGGTACTTCCAACCAACTAGTCAACATTAGGAAAAAAGAAACGTTGATAACCATACAGCTTGCAAGCTATCAAGTTACCCACTTCCTAGATAGATGCCATTGTTGAGTTTCTGTTTGTCGACCAACAAAGGAATCTCTGAATATATTGCTGGTAGTAACTTTAACCAAGATAACACATGTAAGTACTCATGTACTTATCTAGCTAGAGCTAATAAACAGGTACTTACTGAACTATATCATCGCTGGCTTCCAGACCAAACGTATGGTTTAACTGATCCACGCACCAGCGAAGTAATGCGTCTGACATTATATTTCACGCAAATGATACAATATTTTCTGGTATTTTTCAACACACGTCAAGACACCGAAAGAATACTCTCGGTACACTGTGTTACATCAACCACACCGTAACGGAAACAAAATGTGACAGTATGGTTCCTACCCACTCCAGTGCAGTACCGAAGGTTGCGCTACTTACAGTTTCTGCCATTCGATACGTAAGATTATAATGCTTGTGGGCTACTGGAAAAATAGACAACACACACATTCATTGGCAAAATTATTTTTTCCAAAAAATATGGCAAACAGTTCAACAAATGTCTGTATAGAGAAACTACCAAAAATAAAAAAAATACAAAAAATGTGCCTCTGTCCCAAACGCTATGGTGGGCATGGCAGAATTATATCACCACAAGAGTTTTTTTAATGCTAGTATTTTCCATGTCAACACAACAGTATTACAATTATGAATTGCGGCCACAGCTTGGCAAAAACACAGATTTTAGATAGCAACCTGAGAGACGAGCACAACTTCTGGTTGTATTGTAGAATTTGTACAGGGGTTTGGTATAACGGTTTCAGCTTTTAATCACAGTGGCAGTATGTGAACAATTAAAAACTAATAGTTCATTCTTATTTCAGAGTCTGTGAAATAGGTCACACTTAACTTGCACCAGGCAGTCCATCCCTAATCAGTTAAGATCGCATGTTAAGACCTGTGTTCCGCCAGTAGCAATAAGAAAAGTAATTCCCACTCTTGGTTGTCATAATATTAGTCCTCTACAAAATGAAGAAAATGCACAAAAACGGAAAAATATCACATTTAAACAATTAAATGGCAGAACGGAGCTTCATCAGGGGAATGTGAAAACCCGCTTCCGGAGATCACGGCACCTCTACATCCCGTCAATAACACAGACCACGTAGGACTACCGCACTGCTACCTATGACTGTACCGCTACCTAGTGCACCCCTCCCCGTCGGTCGTTGGCTGCAATAATCTTGTTATCTTGGTAGCTAGCTAGGACGCCAGAATTACTTCCGCCATCTTCTAATTAAAACTTGTCATTTCCCAGGGTAAATGTTAGACGGGAGTAGTGGTGTAAAAGTAGAAATTCCTCACTTCTGAATTGGCATTCACGAATCGCTCCCTAACCGCCTCTATAAAAGAAATAAACAGTGGACTTGCAGAATTATTTATCGTCACTAGATAGCAGCACAGGAATATACTCTACCAGGGTTGTCAGGGTTCATACAACAAAACCTCAAGGCTAACCATGTGAAGCACCAATGAACAGCCTATGAATGACATAACAAGGCGTTGCTTAGGTAGGCGATGAATAATTACGTGCCATTATAATTCCTCCAAAAATTATCTTCATAAATGTATTGTGTCAAAGATTTTCTCACTTATAACTCAATCAGTTAATCATTAACTCTCCCCTAGTAAAGTGGATTTTTAGGCAAAATTTGGACAGAGAACGTATTGATATGTAAGACTCAGTGACGAATATTTTCTAATTTATAGTGTGAAGGCAGTGTAAGAGTGGCTGCAGGCTGGTCTCTGCTGTGATGCTACATTCCAGCTACAGGGTTGAATTTAATCACTAAGAGATCTGCAAAAAGGAGCTCCCATTGTGATTATGGCATGGTAGAGGACAAAAAAAAAAACATATTTTCCCAAAATATACAGCACAAACACAGCTACGGTGGCTAGGAATATAAATGTAATTACCTCTTCGTTGGAAACAGGGTTAAGGAGTTTACCAAGACATGTAAATACTAATAACTATCAGTAGCTAGTCATTTCACAACTTCAGCTGAGCAACGCTTGCACCATAGCAAGAGTGGCGCTCTAAATGTCTGTGATGTTAGCCAGTTATCTCTGCCTTAGTGAGTCTCTATAAGTCCATGGCCACTTTGCAGTGGATTCTCAGAAGAGATATTAGCTCTCAGTGCTCAGGGGAGTGTGCTGACATCAGGTATCTGATCATCAGGAAGCGTACAGCAGCGTACAGACGCCTGTGGATCAGAGTTAGCCCTAGTGTCACTTCCCAGGTGTGTCTGTGGCGCCCCCTTCAGCTCCCCTGAGAAAACGCCAGCGAGGCTGTGAGGAGGAGGCAGGCCTGCTCTGCCTCAGCTCTACTCAGCACCTAAGCAGCTCGTTCACAGAGTGGATCTCTGTGAGATGCATACTGCTGGATCTGTGTATATCTTGATAAACACACCCAAGCTGCACATCAGTGCTTGTATTTATACTGCCTGTCATTTCTATGTAGTCTCGCTGCCTCGAGTATGATCCTCCAGTCACACTGTATCTGACTTCTAGAAAAATTATTTTATTTGGTAGGATTAACAAAGCTGTTATGCATTGGTTTCACAAAACATCTATGGGTAAGAATGGAAAAAAGAAAGATGATTTGCCTGTGTATGTCAGCTGTATGTATTTGTAATCAGGTCAGCACAAACTAATTACTTGTGGCAATTTATTGATTATGTGAAAATGTTTACGGGGTATAATATAATGTACTGACTCATTTGTTCGTTATTTATCATTCATTTAGTTTTTGTGTGTTGAAAATTAGAAAAAGAAATGTCTTGACTGTGTAACCAGTTCCATAGTTTTATCTGTCTCCGAAAGTAATCTTACAGTATTTCATATTATACAATGCAATGTCCTCTTAAAGTGATCCTTTGATGCAGACACCCAATACAAACCACTTTACTTATCTCTGATGAAGTACCTTAATAGAGATATATACTTCTTAATGTGCAATTTATAAAAACACATATTGTGTCAACAAGCAATAAAATTTCATCACCTGAGAGAGAGCAAATTCCTCAAGTGATGGCCAGGCTTGAGTGAACATGTATATGGCAAGTGTGGACAGCTAATGCAGATCTTCCTAAAACTGGATTAGAGTCAAAACACCCTGAAACAGTGTGAGGTAAAAGGTCTGTCAGTAGTGACTGTCCTCAGTCTCGTCCTGAGTCATACAGAGACACATCGCTGGACAACAGCAACCAGGCAACAGGGAGACCAAGAGGGAAGGCAATGGGCAGGACATAGGGAGAGCAGCGGTGTGGGAGAAACCAATCCCTGCCAAGGCCAGATGGGCTGAGTGTCCCCTCCACACTGCTCACAAACTCCCAGGAAAACAAGAACAATCCACAGAGTCTGATGTAAATGGGTTTATTGTATATGCAATAAAAAACATACAGTAAACAGGGCAGGTCCATGCGGAGCAATAATTCACACTCGCTCCCCAACCGCACTCCCAATCGCTCTGAAGCACTTGCTGAATGCACTCTCTTTTATCCTATTCTTTGACCGCTCCTGTTGTGGAGCTTAAACTCAAACTCCTCCTTTTAGTTTTACCGCTGTCTTTTCTACACCATTGTGTCTTGGTGTTTCTCATCTTGGCATCGTTCCCACTCCATATTCTGCCCAACGTGTTCACCATTGTTTTCCGCATCCCATCTTCTTTTAATTAAAAATAAAGAACAACTGATTTTGTTACACTTACAGGCCTGCACCATCACCATAAAGGCATGTTATCAACTTTCACTCCCTACGTCCCTGAAGGCCAGTAGATACTGCAATCAGTGCGTGGACAGAAGGCCCTGTACTTCTCAGGAATGTGAGCAAAACTTATCTACACAGACTCTCTTTCTGCCAGGAAACTGTGTGTTTAGTCTATATATGAGAACATGGAAAGTATGAGAAATACAGAAATACGGAATATATAGGTAAAACAGAAAAGTATAAAATATAAAAGTACAAAAGATATAAATCATGTCAGAGGTTATGTGATATGTGTGTTAAATGTACACTTCTATGGTGGGTGGGGCCTATGCATGAGAGGGGCAGATTTTGGGCAGGACTTAGGTGAGGGCAGTGTTAATTTCGCCAACAAAAACTGTGACAAAAAATATTCATCATCAAACCTTTTTCCACAATGAAAATGAGACAATAACCAAATAAATGTGTTTGACATAAGTGTCTTACATGTAATAATCTTATGTAATTTAAATTGTAAGTATCTTATGAGCTTTATCACTAATTAAAAAAACATAACTTTAACAACTGTTCCAGATGGTGTACTTCTATATGGCAGTCACTGTTGCCTGCATAAGATAATGGTAAGCGTGAATGACCAAAAAAATGGACTATTTGCCACACAGAAAAAAAAATTAATGTGACATCAGTGTCTGTGCCACCCCTTTAAAACCGTCTGGCTCTGCCGCTGTCCACAGGCATTGCTGCAGTGTTGGTGGTCGTTGCCAACTTGCCTCAAAACCTTCTTGCAGCTTCTTGCCCTGCACTGCACCATCCTTACCTTAGCAGACCAGCAAAGACAGCACAGCAGCATCACATCAATGGGAGAGTCTAGACCAGAAATATCCCACTAAGGGAGGGAATCCAGATATTACACAAGTAAAAGTGTTAAGAGAGTGAAATGTTGCTTTATGAATTTAAACACTTGATACAACCTGTCACCTTGATTCCAATTTCCGATACCTGTTTTAGCCTAATTGAATTAGTTTAAAGAGAGAAAACCTTTTTGACTAAAAGTTCACTAAAATGTAAAGACTTTTTGTCGTCTAAAACAGGACTAAAACTGTGAAGGATAAAAATGACTAAAATGTGACTAAAACTAATAAACATAATGATAAGTAACTTATAAGTAATAACTAATAGGATTAAGACCAAATCTAAAATAGCTGCCAAAATGAACACTTGGTGAGGGAGGGGGCTCAGGTGACTTAGGTAAAGAAGTCCTTGGAAATGGCCTGCATGCAGTTGGGGGCAGACAGGAGAATGGCGAGGGTGCAGAGGACAATGACGAGGGAGAAGGTGATGAGGCAGAGCCGGTCCAGAACAGCGGCAGCGAACTTCCACTCGCTGCAGATGATCTCACCACGGTCCTGCTTCCGGAAGCGCTGCACCACATAACGCAACTCCTCCAGGATGCGGCCAATATCAGGGTCCCTGCTGCTGCCATGGGGGGCTGCGCCAGGCAGCAGCGCCTCCTCCTCACCATACTGCGCGCTGCTCTTAGTGGGGCTAGCAGAAAGCGGCGCTGTGGTCGACCTAGGGTCCTCCAGGCTAACGCCTAGCCGCTTATTGTAGCAGGCCAGCTGAACCCTCTCCTCTTCTGGCCGCCTCATGCGCAGGAACCAGGCGCCCCACTTTAAAAACACCACCTGCATCTGCAGGAAAAAGAGACATCATACATATTGTACATACTGGGGTAAAGGTAGCATTACCATTTAGCACACTCACCACTTTCTGTGACAAAATTAGCATTACCATAAAGCTTATTCCCTGTACACAATTAGCATTTGGCAAAATGATTGTGGTTAAAGTTAGCGATAGCTATTGGTGCACTCAATGACAACACTTGCATTAGCATCCAGCCGTGACATCACCAGTGTTACAGTTCAGTGAGCTCCTAATGACGATGCTGCTTCTGAAACAGACAGTGATGTGTGATCTGTTCTGTCTTTCTGGTTGTCAGCAGGAGGAAGACTGCTCACCCATTTGGGCATGTTGCTTCCCTCAGGATGGTGGTGATGGCACTGCAGAACCAGGACTGTACTGATGATGGACAGTCCCACGGTCACCATGATGCTTGCAAAGTACTGGGCTGCAGTGCACAGAGGAGGTCAAATGCCATGCTGACCACACGCTGACCACACACTGACCACACACAGCACACACTGACCACACAACACATGAGAGCGCTTTACCTTACAACTCACTTCATAACTTGTGTGTCTGCCATTGACGGGATATGAACATTGTATAAACTGTCATTAGTCTCCACCAGTCTCTCTTCATAACACTCACTGCGCTTGCTGTGTGTGGCAGGAAGGGCACTGGACTCACCAATCAGAGGCACTGTGTCGGACGTAGCTGGCATTATCTCCGCTACCAGGAGCATAAACACAGTGAGAGACAGCAGCACTGTGATTCCTGCAGCAAAACACAGCCAATCAGCATTCTGGAGAACCCAAACACAGCCAATCAGCATTCAGGAGAATCCAAACACAGCCAATGCACACTGCTGAAGTATGACATCCACAGCCAAACTGCTGTGATCAGGCTGTGATCTGTCCACCAGCAGTGAGTTGGTGAACAGATTTACACCTGACATTAAAATGTGTCCCACCTGAGTTCCTTTTGTCCACATTGTGATAAGATTTCTCTTTCTCCCGTGTTATGCAGGCTACCATAACTTAGCAGGTGATACCTACCAGATTTACCTACACAGGGGTTATACAAACACAGGACCAAGAGGAGTTGCAGTCCTCTGTGCAATTTATCAATTTCTGTGCAACCAAGACAGAGACAATCTCTGAAGATGCCAATCTGTAGACGGGTGTTCTCTATTTATAATTGGCTATCCTTGGATAAAGTTTATATGGTAAGCCATGTGCACTAAATAGGCTGGAAGTGGTTGGGGCAGTGAGATGTGGACACAATGTGTCCCCTTCCACCAATGGAGGTAGTTTTGTAGATCTGAACGTGACAGGGGTTGTGTGTTCCCATCTGCCCTTTAAGATCAGATCTCATCAGCAAAAGCCACAGATCTGATCAGGGACAGGTGTGAAGGAGATCAATGTCATGTGACAAGTGTGTGTGTGTATTAGTGTGTGTGAGTGTGTGTGCATACATTACAGTGATAGTGTGTGTTAGAGAGAGAGTAAGCGTTTGTGCTTGAGGGTTTGGAAAGTGTGTGTTCGTGTGTGTATGTGGCTCACCCAGTGAGATCTTCTCTCCAGAGTCAGCAGGCAGCAGGAAGACGAGCAAAGCCATAACAGAAATGAGCAGGCAGGGGAGGAGCAGGTTCAGCACATAGAACAGCGTTCGCCTGCGCATCACCACTGTGAATACCACACTCGGATACGGCTCAGTGCAGCACGCATAGACCTTCTCCTCCCTTCGACCCACAACCTCTGAAACACAACAGGCAGAGAGAGGCACAGAGCTACTGCTACAGGAATGGAGAAGCACAGAGTTACTGCTACAGGCAGAGAGAGGCATAGAGCTACCACTACAGGCACAGATAGGCACAGAGTCACTGCTACAGGCTCCCAGTGCCAGATTAAAATACTTGAAGTTGACCACTGGCCGGTGCCATTACAAACTTTTCTATCTGCAAAACAGACACTTGGCCAGCTAATGTATGTACTATACTGTTGCTTTTATCTGAAAAAATGAGGACACATGAAATAAATGAAATATCACTATTCTTGGATCGGTGGTTTCTGACATCATTGTTTCAGATCATATAATGCAGTTTTCAATGAGCCACTCAACTTGTGGAGCATCTGCGGCGGCAGCGGGAACATACCTACGAGATCCCACTCTCCGCTAGCCATGTAATCTGTCACATCCGCCTCCCTCATCTGCATGTCCAGCAAAAAGCCATTATACGTCCAGGAGCCAAACACCAGATCACAACGCTGCATATCAAAGGGGAACCACCGCATATCGATACGGCAGGTGCTCTTCAAGATCCCTGTCAAATGCAGACAGGCGGACGGACAGACAGACAGACAGACAGGCACTCGCACTTGTTTAAATAAAAAAACATGTAACTAAGAATAAAAGCAGGCAGAAAAAAGGTAGATTCTTATATTGACAGGCATCCAGTTGTGGCACTTGCAGTGCTTTTAGCATGTAGGCTGTGCTGTTAGCAGGGAGGTGGTGCTGTGAGCAGGTAAACAATGCTGTTAGAATGTAGGCAGTGCTGTTAGCAGGGAGGCAGTGCTGTTAGAATGTAGGCAGTGCTGTTAGCAGGGAGGTGGTGCTGTGAGCAGGTAAACAATGCTGTTAGAATGTAGGCAGTGCTGTTAGCAGGGAGGCAGTGCTGTTAGAATGTAGGCAGTGCTGTTAGCAGGGAGGTGGTGCTGTGAGCAGGTAAACAATGCTGTTAGAATGTAGGCAGTGCTGTTAGCAGGGAGGCAGTGCTGTTAGAATGTAGGCAGTGCTGTTAGCAGGGAGGCAGTGCTGTGAGCATGTAGGCAGTGCTGTTAGAATGTAGGTAGCACTGTTAGCAGGGAGGCAGTGCTGTTAGAATGTAGGCAGTGCTGTTAGCAGGGAGGTGGTGCTGTGAGCAGGTAAACAATGCTGTTAGAATGTAGGCAGTGCTGTTAGCAGGGAGGCAGTGCTGTTAGAATGTAGGCAGTGCTGTTAGCAGGGAGGCAGTGCTGTGAGCAGGTAGGCAGTGCTGTTAGAATGTAGGCAGTGCTGTTAGCAGGGAGGCAGTGCTGTTAGAATGTAGGCAGTGCTGTTAGCAGGGAGGCAGTGCTGTGAGCATGTAGGCAGTGCTGTTAGAATGTAGGTAGCACTGTTAGCAGGGAGGCAGTGCTGTTAGAATGTAGGCAGTGCTGTTAGCAGGGAGGTGGTGCTGTGAGCAGGTAAACAATGCTGTTAGAATGTAGGCAGTGCTGTTAGCAGGGAGGCAGTGCTGTTAGAATGTAGGCAGTGCTGTTAGCAGGGAGGCAGTGCTGTGAGCAGGTAGGCAGTGCTGTTAGAATGTAGGCAGTGCTGTTAGCAGGGAGGCAGTGCTGTTAGAATGTAGGCAGTGCTGTTAGCAGGGAGGCAGTGCTGTTAGCATGTAGGCAGTGCTGTTAGAATGTAGGCAGTGCTGTTAGCAGGGAGGCAGTGCTGTTAGAATGTAGGCAGTGCTGTTAGCAAGTAGGCACTGCTGTTAGCAGGGAGGTGGTGCTGTGAGCAGGTAAACAATGCTGTTAGAATGTAGGCAGTGCTGTTAGCAGGGAGGCAGTGCTGTTAGCATGTAGGCAGTGCTGTTAGCAGGGAGGTGGTGCTGTGAGCATGTAGGCAGTGCTGTTAGCAGGGAGGCAGTGCTGTGAGCATGTAGGCAGTGCTGTTAGCAGGGAGGCAGTGCTGTTAGAATGTAGGCAGTGCTGTTAGCAGGGAGGCAGTGCTGTGAGCATGTAGGCAGTGCTGTTAGCAGGGAGGTGGTGCTGTGAGCATGTAGGCAGTGCTGTTAGCAGGGAGGCAGTGCTGTTAGAATGTAGGCAGTGCTGTGAGCATGTAGGCAGTGCTGTTAGCATGTAGGCAGTGCTGTTAGCAGGGAGGCAGTGCTGTTAGCATGTAGGCAGTGCTGTTAGCAGGGAGGCAGTGCTGTTAGCATGTAGGCAGTGCTGTTAGCAGGGAGGCAGTGCTGTTAGCATGTAGGCAGTGCTGTTAGCAGGGAGGCAGTGCTGTGAGCATGTAGGCAGTGCTGTTAGCAGGGAGGCAGTGCTGTTAGAATGTAGGCAGTGCTGTTAGCAGGGAGGCAGTGCTGTGAGCATGTAGGCAGTGCTGTTAGCAGGGAGGCAGTGCTGTGAGCATGTAGGCAGTGCTGTTAGCAGGGAGGTGGTGCTGTGAGCATGTAGGCAGTGCTGTTAGCAGGGAGGCAGTGCTGTAAGCAGGGAGGCAGTGCTGAAGGGCTAATAACTCATATAATCATTCCCTTCATGCACATGTGCATTGTGCCTTCTGTGTAAACTGGCTGTGGTTTTGGTTTGTGGATAATGCCTACAGAGTGAGGTATTGGTGTTTTATGCATAGCAATAGCAGCATGCATTCCGCATGAAGCCAAATGAGCAATTAAGCCAAAAAAAGAGCAGCACCTGTAGGACATTCAGCAGCTACAGAGCACAACTGAGCATGTGCAAGGTGGGGGCTCACCTGGAGGTACATACACACAGAAGCCCGATGACTGCACCATCACGTTGCTGTGGAATGTGGCGTCGAGTCTGTCCTGAGCACTACAAAGGAGGATCAGCTGTTAGAGAGTTACCATGGCGATTACACGCCCCAGATGACTGGAACCTGAGTAAGTAACTGCTGCACCCCTGCAGCGTCAGAGCAGGCCTCACATGTGGCTGTGCTCTGCAACCTGCAGATCAGCCATACCAAAAGACACTACTGCCGCTGTGCAATGGTGGGCAAGAAAAACAAATAATGAAACTGAAGAGAGCTTGTCTCTGCTGGAGTGAGAGAAAGGACACTCACTCAGTCTCTCACATGCAGGCACACACGCATGTACGCACACACACAGGGGGCAGCGATGACACAAACATGAACGCACGCACACAGGGGGCAGCGCTGACACAAACGCATGAACGCATGCACACAGGGGGCAGACGCATGTATGCACACACACAGGAGCGTAGCGCTGACACACACGCATGTACACACACACACAGGGGGCAGCGCTGACACAAACGCATGTACGCACACACACAGGGGGCAGCGCTGACACAAACGCATGTACGCACACACACAGGGGGCAGCGCTGACACACAAGCATGTACGCATGCACACAGTGCTGAGCACAGGGGGCAGCGCTAAACTGGATGGCCTTACCTGTTGCACACAGGGGGCAGCGCTGAACTGGATGGCCTTACCTGTTGCACACGGGGGCAGTGCTGAACTGGATGGGCTTACCTGTTGCACATGGGGGCAGCGTTGAACTGGATGGCCTTACCTGTTGCACACGGGGGCAGTGCTGAACTGGATGGCCTTACCTGTTGCACACAGGGGGCAGCACTGAACTGGATGGCCTTACCTGTTGCACACAGGTGGCAGCGCTGAACTGGATGGCCTTACCTGTTGCACACAGGGGCAGTGCTGAACTGGATGGCCTTACCTGTTGCACATGGGGGCAGCGTTGAACTGGATGGCCTTACCTGTTGCACATGGGGGCAGCGCTGAACTGGATGGCCTTACCTGTTGCACACAGGGGCAGTGCTGAACTGGATGGCCTTACCTGTTGCACATGGGGGCAGCGTTGAACTGGATGGCCTTACCTGTTGCACACAGGGGCAGTGCTGAACTGGATGGCCTTACCTGTTGCACATGGGGGCAGCGTTGAACTGGATGGCCTTACCTGTTGCACATGGGGGCAGCGTTGAACTGGATGGCCTTACCTGTTGCACACGGGGGCAGCACTGAACTGGATGGCCTTACCTGTTGCACATGGGGGCAGCACTGAACTGGATGGCCTTACCTGTTGCACATGGGGGCAGCGCTGAACTGGATGGCCTTACCTGTTGCACACAGGGGGCAGCGCTGAACTGGATGGCCTTACCTGTTGCACACAGGGGCAGTGCTGAACTGGATGGCCTTACCTGTTGCACATGGGGGCAGCGTTGAACTGGATGGCCTTACCTGTTGCACACAGGGGCAGTGCTGAACTGGATGGCCTTACCTGTTGCACATGGGGGCAGCGTTGAACTGGATGGCCTTACCTGTTGCACATGGGGGCAGCGTTGAACTGGATGGCCTTACCTGTTGCACATGGGGGCAGCGCTGAACTGGATGGCCTTACCTGTTGCACACAGGGGGCAGCGTTAAACTGGATGGCCTTACCTGTTGCACACAGGGGGCAGCGTTGAACTGGATGGCCTTACCTGTTGCACACAGGGGCAGCACTGAACTGGATGGCCTTACCTGTTGCACACAGGGGGCAGCGTTGAACTGGATGGCCTTACCTGTTGTACAGCAGGATATCTGGCTTCCATATCTGGTCATCAGGAAGTCTGATATTGGAGATGTCTGAGTACTCAGTGGTATTCCATTGTAGGTACTGATCAATCCAGTGCTGCATGAAAAAAGAAAAATACTTCAGCTACACACACTTCACACAGGTAACACACATACCTTACAGGTATAACATAACTGTCTGTGAATTTGTGTGTTAATGTGTGCATGCACACACACTCACATACATGATTAAAGTCTTACCATATTAAGCCAGATATTAGTGGTCAGAACCTGATTCTTCTCATCCTGGAATACAGACAGCCATATGCTTCAATTAGAGACAAACTGAGAATGCAGTGTGTGTGCAGTGTGCAGTGTGTGTGTGTTTGTGTGTGCAGATGTATGTGCACAGAGTGTGTGTGTTTTGTGTGTGCAGTGGTGTCTGTATACATTGCATATGTGTGTGTGTGTGTGTGTGTTTGTGTGTGCAGATGTATGTGCACAGAGTGTGTGTGTTTTGTGTGTGCAGTGGTGTCTGTATACATTGCATATGTGTGTGTGTGTGAGTGTGTGTTTGTGTGTGCAGATGTATGTGCACAGAGTGTGTGTGTTTTGTGTGTGCAGTGGTGTCTGTATACATTGCATATGTGTGTGTGTGAGTGTGTGTTTGTGTGTGCAGATGTATGTGCACAGAGTGTGTGTGTTTTGTGTGTGCAGTGGTGTCTGTATACATTGCATATGTGTGTGTGTGTGTGAGTGTGTGTTTGTGTGTGCAGATGTATGTGCACAGAGTGTGTGTGTTTTGTGTGTGCAGTGGTGTCTGTATACATTGCATATGTGTGTGTGTGTGAGTGTGTGTTTGTGTGTGCAGTGGTGTCTGTATACATTGCATGTGTGTGTGTGTGTGAGTGTGTGTTTGTGTGTGCAGATGTATGTGCACAGAGTGTGTGTGTTTTGTGTGTGCAGTGGTGTCTGTATACATTGCATATGTGTGTGTGTGTGAGTGTGTGTTTGTGTGTGCAGATGTATGTGCACAGAGTGTGTGTGTTTTGTGTGTGCAGTGGTGTCTGTATACATTGCATATGTGTGTGTGTGTGTGTGTTTTGTGTGTGCAGTGGTGTGTGTATACATTGCATGTGTGTGTGTGTGTGAGTGTGTGTTTGTGTGTGCAGATGTATGTGCACAGAGTGTGTGTGTTTTGTGTGTGCAGTGGTGTCTGTATACATTGCATATGTGTGTGTGTGTGTGTGTGTTTGTGTGTGCAGTGGTGTCTGTATACATTGCATATGTGTGTGTGTGTGTGTGTTTTGTGTGTGCAGTGGTGTCTGTATACATTGCATATGTGTGTGTGTGTGAGTGTGTGTTTGTGTGTGCAGTGGTGTCTGTATACATTGCATATGTGTGTGTGTGTGAGTGTGTGTTTGTGTGTGCAGTGGTGTCTGTATACATTGCATATGTGTGTGTGGTGTGAGTGGGTGTTTGTGTGTGCAGATGTATGTGCACAGAGTGTGTGTGTTTTGTGTGTGCAGTGGTGTCTGTATACATTGCATATGTGTGTGTGTGTGTGAGTGTGTGTTTGTGTGTGCAGATGTATGTGCACAGAGTGTGTGTGTTTTGTGTGTGCAGTGGTGTCTGTATACATTGCATATGTGTGTGTGTGTGAGTGTGTGTTTGTGTGTGCAGATGTATGTGCACAGAGTGTGTGTGTTTTGTGTGTGCAGTGGTGTCTGTATACATTGCATATGTGTGTGTGTGTGTGAGTGTGTGTGTGTGTGTGTGTGCACAGATGTGCAGTGTGTCTGTATACATTGCATAGTGTGTGTGTGTTTGTGTGTGCAGTGGTGTCTGTATACATTGCATATGTGTGTGTGTGTGTGAGTGTGTGTTTTGTGTGTGCAGTGGTGTCTGTATACATTGCATATGTGTGTGTGTGTGTGTGTGTGAGTGTGTGTTTGTGTGTGCAGTGGTGTCTGTATACATTGCATATGTGTGTGTGTGTGTGTGTGTTTGTGTGTGCAGTGGTGTCTGTATACATTGCATATGTGTGTGTGTGAGTGTGTGTTTGTGTGTGCAGTGGTGTCTGTATACAGTGCATATGTGTGTGTGTGAGTGTGTGTGTGTGTGTGCAGTGGTGTCTGTATACATTGCATATGTGTGTGTGTGAGTGTGTGTTTGTGTGTGCAGTGGTGTCTGTATACATTGCATATGTGTGTGTGTGTGAGTGTGTGTTTGTGTGTGCAGATGTATGTGCACAGAGTGTGTGTGTTTTGTGTGTGCAGTGGTGTCTGTATACATTGCATATGTGTGTGTGTGTGTGAGTGTGTGTGTGTGCAGTGGTGTCTGTATACATTGCATGTGTGTGTGTGTGTGTGAGTGTGTGTTTGTGTGTGCAGTGGTGTCTGTATACATTGCATATGTGTGTGTGTGTGAGTGTGTGTTTGTGTGTGCAGTGGTGTCTGTATACATTGCATATGTGTGTGTGTGTGTGAGTGTGTGTTTGTGTGTGCAGTGGTGTCTGTATACATTGCATATGTGTGTGTGTGTGAGTGTGTGTTTGTGTGTGCAGTGGTGTCTGTATACATTGCATATGTGTGTGTGTGTGAGTGTGTGTTTGTGTGCAGTGTTGATATGCAGGGAACCCACCACATCTAAAATCTGTATCAAGTGGATGGAGAAGTGGACGGTGAGGTTCTCAGAGTCATTAACAACGGGCCGCTCTTGTGGGTTGTAGTTCTTCATCAAGTCTGAGTACAACCTGTGCTGTGGCGCCCCCTGCTGAGACACTGATGCACAGAGCACCATTACTGACTGTGCATCCTGGGACATTAGTGTGAAGCAGTGCATCATGGGACATTAGTGTAAAGCAGTGAATCCTGGGACATTTGTTTAAAGCAGTGCATCCTGGGAAATTTGTTTAAAGAATAAACTAGTGCGTGAGAATGCTATTCCAAAACAGATGCAGCATTGGAAACACTTCAATTAAACTTTTTGTGTTAAATCAATATGGACTGAGGTAAATATTTCACAGATACACGGTTGCTTTGTCAGTAAATGTTACTGTGCTGCAGTTAAAGCACTACAGAGCCACTATAAAAATCCATTGTACAAAAAATTAACAACTTCACATAAACTTCACATAATCTTCTGTAGGATAATGTGTTTGAGATGAGCTCTTAAACCCTCTAGCTTCTGCTTGCTTTTCATTTTTATCAAGAAGCCACTTCCAAAGCATCGTATCCATTCCGGAATGTTCATTAAACATTGTATTTCTTTCAAACATAAAATATACAAGAAAATTAATTTTAAGAACAAATCTTCATAATTTATTTTCTCTGAAATATGTAGAAATATTATTGTACAAATATTAACAAGTTTTACTTTGGCTTCACAAATGAACATAAATCACATTAATAGAAGATATTCTGTTGCCACTTGAAATTCTTTATTTGTTATGTTTATGAGTTGCTGGCAATCTTATGGTCAAAAACCAAGAAAATAAATGCTGACATAGTCAGCTTCATTGGAAACCACTAATAAAGCATCCTTAATACTAGGTCTCTGCTCTAGCACCATTAACTGAAGCTTTTCTTAGTTTCTAGAAAACACATTCACACTGTCTGCATCTCAACAAAGGTAGGGCAGTGACAAAACTGGACATCACCAGACAAAACTCCTAGGAGGAAAACATGGGCTAATCTGATGGGACCAGAATTTAAGACACAGGCAGTGTAAGAGAAAAGGTAAAATAAAGTTAATTTACATCTATACAATAATTAGACAAAATGACAGTAGCAAATTTGCATGACAGTGATGTGATTAAACGGAATTTAGAGTAATTAAAAGTAAACAGCCTTGCACCTACCATCCAGCCAGGATGTGATCCACACAAGGTGGAAAACGAAGCTGCACTTCCCCATCTCAGCCAAGAGTCAAACCAAGTCACAACTTTGTCTGTCCGAGGACACCACACTTCATAATAAAACAAGAATAAAAAACCGTGTGATAAGATCCGCGCAATGCATTTCGGTACACAGCAATAAGCAATTTGAAAACAATGGAGAATACGAAGCGAGGAGACTTTAAACAGAAGGCTTCTGTGTTCTGAGAGGGGACTGTCCGCTACGCCTCACAGAACCCCGCACACATAAATGACAGGATTGTAGTAGAGTATCGTACAGAGGTCAGAGCCCCAGGCAGTGTCAAATTCCTCCTGCATCTGGAAAACCAGAGGGAAAGCTCATCCTGTACGGTCACCCTGAGTTCACCCTAAAACCCGGTCAATTTCACTCATCTGAAAAACAGGGTTCAAGACTTTTCTGCATCAGACGTTGAATGTTAATTGAGAGTAGGATATTAATGATTCATGAACAAACTGAATATTGTGTTGTGTGGGGACGTTTCCAAATGTAGGCCGACGTGTAGAAACCTGGTTTCAGAACGTACTCTCGTGTTTTTGTTCCACCCATGCACTAAACCTGCTCAATCCTGCTGAGCTCCACTAATTAGAAGCAGCTGCTTTAGTGCACGAGGGCCATCTGAGGCGCTTTCACTTAGCTGAGTTATATAAGATTGCCCCACAACTTCACAACGGATGCATTCAGCTGTGAATGTGGTGCAAAGAAAAAATGAAAACAACACTGTGTACCAATCATTTGTCTATGCAATGTGTTTACATGCCTTACATATCCAATATCAATTTAATATATTTACATATTTCATATACTTACTAATTTCATTCCAATGAATATATTTTTATCATATGGATATCATGTGGGATGACATGCATTCACATAATTCACAAAAGTTCATATGGGGTACAGTATGAAAATTCTTATGAAATTAAAATTCCAGACAGGACAGTTTATAATTGTGGTCCATCCACTCTGTCAGAAGCGCAGCGTAACCAACAGATTTGGGGTTCATTCTTTCATTAGTCATTTACTGAACCGGCCCACCGCCTGCCCAGATATAAAGGCACATTTACTCTGAGGGTGTAAGGCAGATATAAAGGCACATTTACTCTGAGGGTGTAAGGCAGATATAAAGGCACATTTACTCTGAGGGTGTAAGGCAGATATAAAGGCACATTTACTCTGAGGGTGTAAGGCAGATATAAAGGCACATTTACTCTGAGGGTGTAAGGCAGATATAAAGGCACATTTACTCTGAGGGTGTAAGGCAGATATAAAGGCACATTTACTCTGAGGGTGTAAGGCAGATATAAAGGCACATTTACTCTGAGGGTGTAAGGCAGATATAAAGGCACATTTACTCTGAGGGTGTAAGGCAGATATAAAGGAACACAGAGAACCTTTCCACTGAAATGCATAGTATGTGCCTTCACTGGACTCAGGCTACAGATAAGATACAGGGAAATTATAATTAAGTGACATCCATTGACAGGGTGTGGGTATTACAATCACATGCTGTAGATTGATACTTCAGGGAAGAGACTCTATATGAACAATAAAAAACTGACTTATAGAAAAACACTGCAGGCCTTAAACAGTCTTTTCATTCTTAGATCTGTCAGTCACTGCATTTGGCAGCTGTGCTTCACAAACAGGGAGAGGAACAGGCGCCATCTCACAAGAAAGAGAGCTCTATTGAGGGTCTCCCTCCACTTGATAAAAGCCTGATTATGCAGGAGGGACTGAATGTAAAGTAGCCCCCAGTTCACAGCTGAGGCAGTCCAGTTCTGCATCATATATGGAGATAAAATGTGCGCTTGAATCTCACACTCCAAACTGCTCTCAGAAATCTACATAACTAAGAAAACTTTTATAGAAACAGGGCGATGCTTGAGACTGTGTTTGAGTGTAAGGGCTGCGTTTGAGTGTCCGCTCACCTTAGCTGTGCAATTCCAGGATCACATAAAGAGTTCAGCTCACTAAGGAAGCACAGAGCCAATGGCCAAGTCCCCCTGCTCCCTCCTGCAGCTGCACCGGCCCACGGTCCCCCTGCCCCCTCCAGACCACAGTGTGACCCTAATGACTCCTGTGCACCCCTAACGACCCCAGTGTGACCCTAATGACTCCTGTGCACCCCTAACGACCCAAGTGTGACCCTAATGACTCCTGTGCACCCCTAACGACCCCAGTGTGACCCTAATGACCCCAGTGTAATCCCTGCTCCTCCTTGCTGCAATCAAGCTGTTTTTGTGTGTTGAAATTGAAGTGATATTGAGTGTGTGAGTGTGTGTGCTGTACTGGCAGTGATATTGAGTGTGTGTGTGTGTGTGCTGTACTGGCAGTGATATTGAGTGTGTGTGTGTGTGTGTGTGTGTGTGCTGTACTGGCAGTGATATTGAGTGTGTGTATGTGTGTGCTGTACTGGCAGTGATATTGTGTGTGTGTGTGTGTGTGTGCTGTACTGGCAGTGATATTGAGTGTGTGTATGTGTGTGCTGTACTGGCAGTGATATTGAGTGTGTGTGTGTGTGTGTGTGTGAGCTGTACAGGCAGTGATATTGAGTGTGTGTGTGCGTGCTGTACCGGCAGTGATATTGAGTGTGTGTGTGTGTGTGTGCTGTACTGGCAGTGATATTGAGTGTGTGTGTGTGTGTGTGTGCTGTACTGGCAGTGATATTGAGTGTGTGTGTGTGTGTGTGTGTATGTGTGTGTGCGCTGTACCGGCAGTGATATTGAGTGTGTGTGTGTGTGTGTATGTGTATGCTGTACTGGCAGTGATATTGAGTGTGTGTGTGTGTGTATGTGTGTGTGTGCTGTACCGGCAGTGATATTGAGTGTGTGTGTGTGTGTGTGTGTGTGTGTGTGTGTGCTGTACCGGCAGTGATATTGAGTGTGTGTGTGTGTGTGCGTGTGTGTGTGTGTGCTGTACCGGCAGTGATATTGAGTGTGTGTGTGTGTGTGTGTGTATGTGAGTATGTGTGTGTGTGTGTGTGCTGTACCGGCAGTGATATTGAGTGTGTGTGTGTGTGTGTGTGTGTGTGCTGTACTGGCAGTGATAGTGAGTGTGTGTGTGTGTGTGTGTGTGTGTGTGTGAGTGTGCTGTACTGGCAGTGATATTGA
This sequence comes from Albula glossodonta, assembly GCA_019788955.1. Classification (NCBI taxonomy): domain Eukaryota; kingdom Metazoa; phylum Chordata; class Actinopteri; order Albuliformes; family Albulidae; genus Albula; species Albula glossodonta. The sequence goes on along the minus strand of JAFBMS010000369.1, from coordinate 65,029 downwards.
GTGTGTGTGTGTGTGTGTATGTATGTGTGTGCTGTACTGGCAGTGATATTGAGTGTGTGTGTGTGTGTGTGTGCTGTACTGGCAGTGACATTGAGTGTGTGTGTGTGTGCTGTACTGGCAGTGATATTGAGTGTGTGTGTGTGTGTGTATGTATGTGTGTGCTGTACTGGCAGTGATATTGAGTGTGTGTGTGTGTGTGTGTGTGTGTGTGTGTGCTGTACTGGCAGTGATATTGAGTGTGTATATGTGTGTGCTGTACTGGCAGTGATATTGAGTGTGTGTGTGTGTGTGTGTGCTGTACCGGCAGTGATATTGAGTGTGTGTGTGTGTGTGTGTGTGCTGTACTGGCAGTGATATTGAGTGTGTGTATGTGTGTGCTGTACTGGCAGTGATATTGAGTGTGTGTGTGTGTGTGTGTGTGTGTGCTGTACTGGCAGTGATATTGAGTGTGTGTGTGTGTGAGTGTGTGTATGTGTGTGCTGTACTGGCAGTGATATTGAGTGTGTGTGTGTGTGTGTGTGTGTGTGCTGTACTGGCAGTGATTTTGAGTGTGTGTGTGGGTGTGCTGTACTGGCATTGATATTGAGTGTGTGTGTGTGTGTGTGTGTGTGTGTGTGCTGTACAGGCAGTGATATTGAGTGTGTGTGTGTGTGCTGTACTGGCAGTGATATTGAGTGTGTGTGTGTGTGTGTGTGTGTGTGTGCTGTACCGGCAGTGATATTGAGTGTGTGTGTGTGCTGTACCGGCAGTGATATTGTGTGTGTGTGTGTGTGTGTGTGTATGTGAGTATGTGTGTGTGTGTGTGTGTGCTGTACCGGCAGTGATATTGAGTGTGTATGTGTGTGTGTGTGTGTGTGCTGTACAGGCAGTGATATTGAGTGTGTGTGTGTGTGTGTGTGTGTGTGTATGTATGTGTGTGCTGTACTGGCAGTGATTTTGAGTGTGTGTGTGTGTGTGTGTGTGTATGTGTGTGCTGTACTGGCAGTGATATTGAGTGTGTGTGTGTGTATGTATGTGTGTGCTGTACTGGCAGTGATATTGAGTGTGTGTGTGTGTGTGTGCTGTACTGGCAGTGATATTGAGTGTGTGTATGTGTGTGTGTGTGTGTGTGCTGTACTGGCAGTGATATTGAGTGTGTGTGTGTGTGTGTGTGTGCTGTACTGGCAGTGATATTGAGTGTGTGTGTGTGTGTGTGTGTGTGTGTGTGCTGTACTGGCAGTGATATTGAGTGTGTGTGTGTGTGTTTGTGTGTGTGTATGTATGTGTGTGCTGTACTGGCAGTGATATTGAGTGTGTGTGTGTGTGTGTGTGTGTGTGTGTGTGTGTGTGTGTGTGTGCTGTACTGGCAGTGATATTGAGTGTGTATGTGTGTGTGCTGTACTGGCAGTGATATTGAGTGTGTGAGTGTGTGTGTGTGTGCTGTACCGGCAGTGATATTGAGTGTGTGTGTGTGTGTGTGTGTGTGTGTGCTGTACTGGCAGTGATATTGAGTGTGTGTATGTGTGTGCTGTACTGGCAGTGATATTGAGTGTGTGTGTGTGTGTGTGTGTGTGTGTGTGCTGTACTGGCAGTGATATTGAGTGTGTGTGTGTGAGTGTGTGTATGTGTGTGCTGTACTGGCAGTGATATTGAGTGTGTGTGTGTGTGTGTGTGCTGTACTGGCAGTGATATTGAGTGTGTGTATGTTTGTGCTGTACTGGCAGTGATATTGAGTGTGTGTGTGTGTGTGTGTGTGTGCTGTACAGGCAGTGATATTGAGTGTGTGTGTGTGCTGTACTGGCAGTGATATTGAGTGAGTGTGTGTGTGTGTGTGTGTGTGCTGTACCGGCAGTGATATTGAGTGTGTGTGTGTGCTGTACCGGCAGTGATATTGAGTGTGTGTGTGTGTATGTGTGTGTGTGCTGTACTGGCAGTGATATTGAGTGTGTGTGTGGTGTGTGTGTGTGTGTGTGTGTGTATGTGTGTGCTGTACTGGCAGTGACATTGAGTGTGTGTGTGTGTGTGTGTGTGTGTGTATGTGTGTGCTGTACTGGCAGTGATATTGAGTGTGTGTGTGTGTGTGTGTATGTGTGTGCTGTACTGGCAGTGATATTGAGTGTGTGTGTGTGTGTGTGTATGTGTGTGCTGTACTGGCAGTGATATTGAGAGTGTGTGTGTGTGTGTGTGTGTGTATGTGTGTGCTGTACTGGCAGTGATATTGAGTGTGTGTGTGTGTGTGTGTATGTGTGTGCTGTACCGGCAGTGATATTGATTAACTTGCCTTCTCTTTTAAATAATGATGAGGAGCACCATTATCTCCATCAGTCCACTCTGTGACTGCTGCCGAAACAGGACACAAGCACACAGATCCCCCTCAGCATGGAGAACGCACCCCCACAGAGCCCCCACAGCATGGAGGAGCACCCTCCACAGTCCCCCACTGCTGGAAACGCACCCCCACAGAGCCCCCACAGCATGGAGAACGCACCCCCACAGAGCCCCCACAGCATGGAGAACGCACCCCCACAGCATGGAGAACGCAGCCTGAATATACGCTTCTGAATGACCTGTGTATCTGGATGTGTAGCATGTCATATCTGACCTTTTTTATGGGCAACTTCTAATGCAAAATTGCAACATAAGGGGGTTTCATTTTTTTGTGCAATTAGAACAAGTCTTAGTAAATCGATTAATTAATTTAGATGAATATTTTGGTGTTTGTGATCACAAAAGTGTCTCTTAATAGCAAATATTTTTGCAACAATTCCTTAATAATTCGGCCCTCAGTTTCAAAACATTAACTTGATGAATCATTGGTGGAGACTGTGGTTTGTCTTGTGTCTGTGCACTCAGACTGGGGGCAAAAGTTACAACTTTGGGTGTTATTTCTGAGAACAGGCAATAGCTGGGCATCCTTTTTGGAATATTGTTCCCATACATATCTGTACCTTGATACTTTCAGGGCATAAGCTGTCATGATAACTATACAAGATTGTAAATTGTGTACTGTTGAATGAATAATTGTAATGATTATCACTGCACTGTTAAAAGCAAAATAAGTTGCAGATAGAAATTTGCTCAGATTTATTACAAATTCAGCATTTTTTCTGACATTATTTCTTCTGCACATCAGAATGCCAGGATATAAATGATCTTATTTACACCATGCAACAGTTTCAATTATGACTGAACAAATAAGAAGGGACAAGAGCCAACTGTGGGGAGATTGTTGACAGTCCACTGTTTTATTCTTAACCAGGTTAGGTAAGGGCAAGTAAATAAGCCTGATGGACAGGATGCAGAGAGCATCAACAACAATACAAAAGAGCAGAACCCGAGAGAGGAAACTGCTGCACAAAATTAGAACTGAATCACTTAGCCAACTGTCATCATTAGAACCAAATCACAATCAGCACTCACCTATTAGAACTGAATTACTGAATTACAGTATTCTCCATTAGAACTGAATTACTGAATTACAGTATTCTCCATTAGAACTGAATCACTAAGCCAGGGCTCACCATTAGAACTGAATCACTAAGCCAGGGCTCACCATTAGAACTGAATCACTAAGCCAGGGCTCACCATTAGAACTGAATCACTAAGCCAGGGCTCACCATTAGAACTGAATCACTAAACCTGGATGAAATCAGTTGGCCAGTGGGTCTTCCACAATCCATTCATCAATCCATCCTAAACAGAAAAAGATCCACACCCCATTACTGGAAGTATAACCAAAAAATATGTAATTATGTCATTTGCACTCACTAAAGCTTACAATTAAAAAAAAAAAAAAACATTTAAGGGTCCAGCTAAATAACCTGTGCAATTAGGTCCCCAAGTACACAAGAATGAAGTGGGCAAGTTAAAGTGACAACATCTTTATGGGCTATGACTAAGGTTTTATGTTTACTTGGGTTACCCTTTTCTAATATTATATTTTATTTGATGCTCTCAAACTATTCAGTGACAGAAACATGCAATAAAAGAGGAAATCAAGAGGGGCAAATACTTTTTCACAGTGCTGTAATTGATATAGATGACAGGACAAACAAAAAGAAAAGTCAGGAGACATAAATTCAAATAAAAAAACACTATTTTCTGGACAGAGAGAGAATGAAAGAGGATGAAGAGCAGGGTGGGTGGGGCGTGGCCCTGTGTCCTGCTACCGGTGTGCCTGCTTTCAGCTTTGCTGTCGCTGTTGGGTGGCCAGTCTGCTGAACTGGTCATAGCTAATGTGTCCATCTGGTCCCACTCCAGCCTCCCGAAACAGATCATCCACTGCAGGATGGAACAGTTTGTAAACCTCAGAGATCTGGTCACAAACATCGTATCTCTAATCTTATAAATATCTTATTCATTACAGTGAATATATGGAGTAACCCTCTCTGTGATGCCCGATTAGAAGGCTGTGACTATGAAAGAGAACCTTCATCACTTTATGATTAAAAGGAACTTTAAACTTTAATGAAACCTGATCTGTATTTGTAATTAACCGCACTCCAGAGGTGGATGTGGCCCAGCGAGACTTTAATGAACTTTTATACAGGTATTAATAAACCTTCAATAACAAAGCTCAAGGGAAGAGACATTCCCCCCGAAAGCACTGATACAGAGGCTGCCAGATCCAAAGCAGACTGGAGCCTTCTTATGTCATTTTTCTACATGCAAGACAGGAACCCTCCAAACAGGCTATTTAAAAAGGGAGGGTTGCACTGCTGATGTCACTCAGGCATGTGACGCTGTGCACCATAAACTGCAGCGCTGCAGTCAGGAGGGAGCTGAAGCCGTAAACTGCAGCGCTGCAGTCAGGAGGGAGCTGAAGCCGTAAACTGCAGCGCTGCAGTCAGGAGGGAGCTGAAGCCGTGAACTGCAGCGCTGCAGTCAGGAGGGAGCTGAAGCCGTAAACTGCAGCGCTGCAGTCAGGAGGGAGCTGAAGCCGTAAACTGCAGCGCTGCAGTCAGGAGGGAGCTGAAGCCGTGAACTGCAGCGCTGCAGTCAGGAGGGAGCTGAAGCCGTGAACTGCAGCGCTGCAGTCAGGAGGGAGCTGAAGCCGTAAACTGCAGCGCTGCAGTCAGGAGGGAGCTGAAGCCGTGAACTGCAGCGCTGCAGTCAGGAGGGAGCTGAAGCCGTGAACTGCAGCGCTGCAGTCAGGAGGGAGCTGAAGCCGTAAACTGCAGCGCTGCAGTCAGGAGGGAGCTGAAGCCGTAAACTGCAGCGCTGCAGTCAGGAGGGAGCTGAAGCCGTAAACTGCAGCGCTGCAGTCAGGAGGGAGCTGAAGCCGTAAACTGCAGCGCTGCAGTCAGGAGGGAGCTGAAGCCGTAAACTGCAGCGCTGCAGTCAGGAGGGAGCTGAAGCCGTAAACTGCAGCGCTGCAGTCAGGAGGGAGCTGAAGCCGTAAACTGCAGCGCTGCAGTCAGGAGGGAGCTGAAGCCGTAAACTGCAGCGCTGCAGTCAGGAGGGAGCTGAAGCCGTAAACTGCAGCGCTGCAGTCAGGAGGGAGCTGAAGCCGTGAACTGCAGCGCTGCAGTCAGGAGGGAGCTGAAGCCGTAAACTGCAGCGCTGCAGTCAGGAGGGAGCTGAAGCCGTAAACTGCATCTAATAGTACCTGTTCCATAGCTGTACCACACCACACCGAGAGAGCATGACCCTGGGTTGTAGAAAAGTTCCTATCTCCAGCAGCGCTGCAGTTTACGGCTTCAGCTCTCACCTGACTGTAGCGCTGCTGGAGATAGGAACTTTTCTACAACCCAGGGTCATGCTCTCTCGGTGTGGTGTGGTACAGCTATGGAACAGGTACTATTAGATATTTAATGACAGCACCTTATTTTTATGTAGATAACTATGGAGAGTAAAAATCACTGGTTACTGTAACTAACGCCAAAGAGGATGACTGAATACTGTAATGAACACTGGAGCATGTAAATGGCTGGTTACTGTAATTAACACTGGAGCATGTAAATGGCTGGTTACTGTAATTAACACTGGAGTGTGTAAATGGTTGGTTACCGTAATTAACACTGGAGTGTGTAAATGGCTGGTTACTGTAATTAACACTGGAGCATGTTACTGTACCCTCTTTATCTGTGAGCTTCTCTCCCAGGTGGGTGAGTTTGGTGCGCAGCTCCGAAGCCAGTACGTAGCCTCTTTGCTGCTTGTCAGTTGTCCTGAGTGCCTCCAGAATCTCGGTCCTAGGGTCCTCCTGCTCCATCTGCCGGTGCATGATGCTCAGGAAGGTGGAGAAGTCCAGCTCTCCCGCCTTACCTGCATGACAGGTAGGTGCCAATGTGACATCATACGCAATGGTCCCATAATGTGATCATCAGGCTGCTTCCTATGGTCCTATAATCTAAGGTATGGGGGTGCTTTCTATGGTCCTATAATCTAAGGTATAGGGGTGCTTTCTATGGTCCTATAATCTAAGGTATAGGGGTGCTTTCTATGGTCCTATAATCTAAGGTATAGGGGTGCTTTCTATGGTCCTATAATCTAAGGTATGGGGGTGCTTTCTATGGTCCTATAATCTAAGGTATGGGGGTGCTTTCTATGGTCCTATAATCTAAGGTATGGGGGTGCTTTCTATGGTCCTATAATCTAAGGTATGGGGGTGCTTCCTATGGTCCTATAATCTAAGGTATGGGGGTGCTTCCTATGGTCCTATAATCTAAGGTATGGGGGTGCTTCCTATGGTCCTATAATCTAAGGTATGGGGGTGCTTCCTATGGTCCTATAATCTAAGGTATGGGGGTGCTTTCTATGGTCCTATAATCTAAGGTATGGGGGTGCTTTCTATGGTCCTATAATCTAAGGTATAGGGGTGCTTTCTATGGTCCTATAATCTAAGGTATAGGGGTGCTTTCTATTGTCCTATAATCTAAGGTATGGGGGTGCTTTCTATGGTCCTATAATCTAAGGTATGGAGGTGCTTCCTATGGTCCTATAATCTAAGGTATGGGGGTGCTTTCTATGGTCCTATAATCTAAGGTATAGGGGTGCTTTCTATGGTCCTATAATCTAAGGTATGGGGGTGCTTTCTATGGTCCTATAATCTAAAGTATGGGGGTTTTTTCTATGGTCCTATAATCTAAGGTATGGGGGTTTTTTCTATGGTCCTATAATCTAAGGTATAGGGGTGCTTTCTATGGTCCTATAATCTAAGGTATAGGGGTGCTTTCTATTGTCCTATAATCTAAGGTATGGGGGTGCTTTCTATGGTCCTATAATCTAAGGTATAGGGGTGCTTTCTATTGTCCTATAATCTAAGGTATAGGGGTGCTTTCTATGGTCCTATAATCTAAGGTATAGGGGTGCTTTCTATGGTCCTATAATCTAAGGTATGGGGGTGCTCTCTATGGTATTGTAAGATTTGAGGCTACTGTCTATGGTACTATAACCTATGGTTTGAAGGTATTATCTATAGTTCCTTAATGAGGTGCAGGTTAGCTTCCAGGTGAGAGATGCGTTCCAGTGCAGGTGCGTTAGGCTGGCAGTGCAGGTGCGTTAGGCTGGCAGTGCAGGTGCGTTAGGCTGGCAGTGCAGGTGCGTTAGGCTGGCAGTGCATGTGCGTTAGGCTGGCAGTGCATGTGCGTTAGGCTGGCAGTGCATGTGCGTTAGGCTGGCAGTAGGCTTTACGCCACACTGCAGAGCCACTCACACAGCCTTTCACCCAGCCCAGGTGAGGCACTGTACCGATTCTGTGCAGGTGCAGGTGTCGCTCCACCTCACTGAAGGTGGGACAGGTGCCCAGGCAGCGCATAACGGTGATCAGGTCCTTAGCCTCGATCTTCCCCCTCTGCCCCTTATCATACAGAGAGAAACACTCCTTAAACTCTGTACGGGAGAGACACACACAAACCCAAACACGTCTTATACAGGGACACATAGAAAACTGAAACACGTCTTACACAGGGATACACACACACGCATGCACACGTGACCTTTAAGAGCAGCGTGAGCCGCAGCAGACGTGATCTGTGATCAGGTGCGTCTCACTGACACCATCTCCCTTATGCATTATATATGGCGCAGTAGTGTCAGACTGCTCTGACATAAACATATTAGGTTTCCCCAAACATCACCTGCTATCTCTGCATTAACACAAAGCTAAAGAATCTGCAGTCTTTCTGCATTAGCACTAAGCTAAAGCATCTGCAGTCTTTCTGCATTAACACAAAGCTAAAGCATCTGCAGTCTTTCTGCATTAGCACTAAGCTAAAGCATCTGCAGTCTTTCTGCATTAGCACTAAGCTAAAGCATCTGCAGTCTTTCTGCATTAGCACTAAGCTAAAGCATCTGCAGTCTTTCTGCATTAACACAAAGCTAAAGCATCTGCAGTCTTTCTGCATTAGCACTAAGCTAAAGCATCTGCAGTCTTTCTGCATTAGCACTAAGCTAAAGCATCTGCAGTCTTTCTGCATTAGCACTAAGCTAAAGCATCTGCAGTCTTTCTGCATTAGCACTAAGCTAAAGCATCTGCAGTCTTTCTGCATTAGCACTAAGCTAAAGCATCTGCAGTCTTTCTGCATTAGCACTAAGCTAAAGAATCTGCAGTCTTTCTGCATTAGCACTAAGCTAAAGCATCTGCAGTCTTTCTGCATTAGCACTAAGCTAAAGAGGCAAAAGTAAATGGCATTGCAGCAGGTTACACAGAAATTCAGAAGGACTTGTATCGCCTGCACATCCAAGGCAGGTAGGAATTGCGAATAAATGTGTTTAAATACATTTCTGAGACCCAGAGAATAGACCCTAGGTGAGATAGAGGTTATACAGATACAGATATCTATGAAAACTCTCAGGACATCTTAACATCAGATTATGACATCATCACCCTTTGATTACACCACTGACAGAGCCAAAAACTTACTTTCATAAATGAGCTCTAGAAAACAAAGACCAAGCAACAAAACATCACCTTACCGTTTATCTGATTGTGCGTTAGGAATTTCGCCTGTGAAAACATATTAGAGTACAGAATAAAATGTTTGTTTATGCATTTGAAAACAGCAGTGAAACTTGAGCACTCCAGAGCGCACCTTACCATGGCATTTGCTGTCCGGTGCGTGAGGGTGTCAGGTGCTCACTTGGGGCTGCATCCTCTCCCCTCCAAATGTCTCTGGTTCTACAGCCCACAACAGTACCGTGGCAACCAACAGGCTGTTGCTATGGGAACTGACAAGTATAACTGCCTACCCACAATGCAACAGGGCAGTGCTCTGAATGGTCATGTAGTCTGCATATTTATGCTGATGCACAGACATGGCACAAGGCAGTTCCACACTGCAGAGACCCATGTGCCCAGGTCTGTGAAAGCCAGCTGACACTTTTCTTCTGAATTCATTATAACCATCCTTTACATTCCTTTGGGACAAAACCTCAGAACAATTCACGAGAACTGAGTCAGCGGTCACAAGACTAAATGGCAAGTGTTAGACGCAACCACAGTAGCTAACCAGCCAATCACTGGGTATTCTGGCCTCAGTGGAACATTTCTCTTGACCGGAGCTTCTTCTGTGATCCTTAGACCTTCATTCACTGTGATCAGTGATAAGTGTAGTCTGGTGACTTGTTCCAAGGATTTGGGTGGAATGAAAATGGCACTGGTGGGTTTCTCTTACTCTTAGACGTCAGTTTACGAAGATCCCAAATAATGTGTTACTTTGCATGCCCACCCAAATGATTTGCACATACAGCAGGGGTGCCAATAATTCTGGAGCCTATCTGAAAATACGGTAAAATACAATAACAAAATAAATAACATTATAGAGATAAAATCAAAATGCCAACATGTAACAAATACTGTAGTGTATTATTGTTTCAATGAAGCAAGCCAAAATTATTTATTAATTTATTTAAAAATCAGTTTCCTCCAAATCAAAGTTTCACAATTAATGGCACCCCGAAACATGATCATCAATAAAATCTACCAAATTTAAACCAGGAATGAAATTCCGTTTATTTAAGTTCATCTAAGATTTAAAGAACTATATTGTATCATTACATCACTTCCAGTTCCACTAGGGTATAAAAATAAGGTACCAAGAACAAAAAATTCCCTTGCTGTCCAACACCATTAAGAAAACAAAACAATGGCAGTTTAAAAGAGACAGATGGTCGTAGACCTTCATCAATCTGGTAATGGCTACAAGAAGATCCACAAAAGATTAAACATACCACTGAGCACAGTCATGGTAATTATTAAAATATTAAATAAATATGGAACAGTTGAAAACCTGAGAGGTAAAGGACACAAATGCATTTTCTCCCACAAGATAGGGAGGAGGACGGCATGAGAAGCAAAAAATCCCCAAGAATCACTGCGAAGGAATTGCATCTTGGGGTCACCAGGTTTCAAAAAGCACCATCAGATGCCACCTCCGTCCCTGCATGATTTTTAGAGGGGATGCAACAATAAAGCCTTTTTATGACTCCAATACAATCAATCACAACCAACACTACAGCTAGCCTACACCTGCCAATGGCTACAATACTCACAACCAACACAACAGCTAGCCTACACCTGCCAATGGCTACAATATCCACAACCAACACTACAGCTAGCCTACACCTGCCAATGGCTACAATACCCACAACCAACACTACAGCTAGCCTACACCTTTCAATGGCTACAATACCCACAACCATCTCTACAGCTAGCCTACACCTGCCAATGGCTACAATATCCACAACCAACACTACAGCTAGCCTACACCTGCCAATGGCTACAATACCCACAACCAACACTACAGCTAGCCTACACCTGCCAATGGCTACAATACCCACAACTAACACTACAGCTAGCCTACACCTGCCAATGGCTACAATATCCACAACCAACACAACAGCTAGCCTACACCTGCCAATGGCTACAATACCCACAACCAACACTACAGCTAGCCTACACCTTTCAATGGCTACAATACCCACAACCAACACTACAGCTAGCCTACACCTGCCAATGGCTACAATACCCACAACCATCACTACAGCTAGCCTACACCTGCCAATGGCTACAATACCCACAACCATCCCCTACCGCTAGTCTACACCTGCCAATGGCTACAATACCCACAACCATCACTACAGCTAGCCTACACCTGCCAATGGCTACAATACCCACAACCATCCCCTACCGCTAGTCTACACCTGCCAATGGCTACAATACCCACAACCAACACTACAGCTAGCCTACACCTGCCAATGGCTACAATACCCACAACCAACCCCTACCGCTAGTCTACACCTGCCAATGGCTACAATACCCACAACCATCACTACAGCTAGCCTACACCTGCCAATGGCTACAATACCCACAACCATCCCCTACCGCTAGTCTACACCTGCCAATGGCTACAATACCCACAACCAACACTACAGCTAGCCTACACCTGCCAATGGCTACAATACCCACAACCAACACTACAGCTAGCCTACACCTGCCAATGGCTACAATACCCACAACCAACACTACAGCTAGCCTACACCTGCCAATGGCTACAATACCCACAACCATCCCCTACCGCTAGCCTACACCTGTCTAAGCTCCACTCAGTGTAAAGCATCGGTTTGGATGGGGGAAAGCATCTTTCAGCATTAAAGTGCAGAAACAATGACCGTTACATCAAAGATGGTGAACGTTAAATATGGTGGAGTTTGATTTGGACCCCAGGAGACATGACGGTTTGATGAACCCAACTTACTTAACCTCTGTAAAGATGATGAGCACGCTCATAATTCCTGAGGGTTATTTCTCCTGTAGCTGGAGTTCTCTTTGAACCTGTTTTTTTTTAAAAACATCAATGAAGTGTTCTGTATCTTAAGAATATCTCAAAAGAGGGTCTTGATTTTACATCTCTACAGAAGATTTCATTCGGTCATTATTTTACTGGTAAGCCACAGTGTCTGGTCCTGTGCGACAGACAGGGTGAGCTCTGAGTTCATTACGGGTCAAAATGCCTCAGAACAGAGGGATGTGAGACGAGTGCAAATGGACAATGTCACCACCATGACCCACAGTACCCTGCACAAATATTATGTAAAAACAATGTCAACATGTTTATCAAGACATAAATGTCATTTGAAAATGTAAAAGATCATTAGCAAGGGTAGTGAAGTATAAGAGAGCGAGAGACAGAGAGAAATGGGGGCGAGGATGTAAACATGGTGACTGTCTGGGAGGGCAGGAGAGGAAACAAGAACCAGAAAAGATGACCAATAAATCCAATTAATTTGTCAGATTCTGTATTTTTCTTAAATTCTCTCTAAAAAATATTGAAACACACAAAAAAGAGGAACACACTGTGTGTCACAAAGCAGGGTAGAACAAGAGCCAGTTGGAATCTTCAGTGATGCAACCCCTGACCTCATTGTGCATGGCAGTTTGTGGGTTCACACCTGTAGCCTCCATAAGTCTGAGTATGTAAAAGGGAGCTCATCCAATCAAAATCACTGCTAGGAAAAAGAAACTAGGTCACTCCTCTGGACACATCATCTTTGCTGTTCTCTGATTAGTTGGCGAGAGCTCATTCCCCTGCTGTGCTGGGCTGTGATTGGTTGGTTGGAGCTCATTCCCCTGCAGTGCTGGGCTGTGATTGGTTGGTTGGAGCTCCTTCCCCTGCAGTGCTGGGCTGTGATTGGTTGGTTGGAGCTCATTCCCCTGCAGTGCTGGGGTGTGATTGGGTGGTTGGAGCTCATTTCCATGCAGCACTGGGCAGTGATTGGTTGGTTAGAGCTCATTTCCCTTCAGAGCTGGGCTGTGATTTGCTTGAAGGTGCAGGGTGTAAAAGGCCCAGGGTTCAGGGACATACACAAGGCTGGGGTATTTCTTCCTCAATACTGCATCATTCCACAGCCAGGCCACCCACACCCCCACCATCACCAAGGCAACAGAGAAGCTGTACATTAGGAACAGCCCGTTTCCATCGGCAACTAAGCCTTTACGCTTTTGGTGCATCATGATGGCTACCATTGCAATGAAGGTAAAGATGAAAAGGATGAAAATCTGGCCCTCTGTCACCAGGTACCTGTGAGAGCAGAGCACCGACAGCATGTAAGAGGGGCAGTGGGCTGGGGAAGTAAGCTGGGGCAGTAGGCTGGGGCAGTAAGTGGGCTGGGGCAGTGAGCCGGGGCTGTGGGCTGGGGCAGTGAGCTGGGGTAGTAGGCTGGAGCAGTAAGTGGGCTGGGGCAGTGAGCCGGGGCTGTGGGCTGGGGCAGTGAGCTGGGGCAGTAAGTGAGCTGGGGCAGTAGGCTGGGGCAGTAAGTGGGCTGGGGCAGTGAGCCGGGGCTGTGGGCTGGGGCAGTGAGCCAGGGCTGTGGGCTGGGGCAGTGAGCTGGGGTAGTAGGCTGGGGCAGTAAGTGGGCTGGGGCAGTGAGCCGGGGCTGTGGGCTGGGGCAGTGAGCCGGGGCTTTGGGCTGGGGCAGTGAGCCGGGGTAGTAGGCTGGGGCAGTAAGTGGGCTGGGGCAGTGAGCCGGGGCTGTGGGCTGGGGCAGTGAGCTGGGGCAGTAGGCTGGAGCAGTAACTGGGCTGGGGCAGTGAGCCGGGGCTGTGGGCTGGGGAAGTGAGCTGGGGTAGTAGGCTGGGGCAGTAAGTGGGCTGAGGCAGTGAGCCGGGGCTGTGGGCTGGGGAAGTGAGCTGGGGCAGTAAGTGGGCTGGGGCAGTGAGCCGGGGCTGTGGGCTGGGGCAGTGAGCTGGGGTAGTAGGCTGGGGCAGTAAGTGGGCTGGGCAGTGAGCCGGGGCTGTGGGCTGGGGCAGTGAGCTGGGGCAGTAAGTGAGCTGGGGCAGTAGGCTGGAGCAGTAAGTGGGCTGGGGCAGTGAGCCGGGGCTGTGGGCTGGGGCAGTGAGCTGGGGTATTAGGCTAGGGCAGTAAGTGGGCTGGGGCAGTGAGCCAGGGCTGTGGGCTGGGGCAGTGAGCCGGGGCTGTGGGCTGGGGCAGTGAGCCGGGGCTGTGGGCTGGGGAAGTGAGCTGGGGTATTAGGCTAGGGCAGTAAGTGGGCTGAGGCAGTGAGCCAGGGCTGTGGGCTGGGGCAGTGAGCCGGGGCTGTGGGCTGGGGAAGTGAGCTGGGGTAGTAGGCTGGGGCAGTAAGTGGGCTGGGGCAGTGAGCCGGGGCTGTGGGCCGGGGCAGTGAGCTGGGGCAGTAAGTGAGCTGGGGTAGTAGGCTGGGGCAGTAACTGGGCTGGGGCAGTGAGCCGGGGCAGTAGACCGGGGCAGTAAGAGTTTTATCAGGACTTACCAGTAGTAGGCAGCACTGGGCCCAAGGAGCAGCCAGGCTGAACAGGGCATTTTGCTCTCCTCCATATTCTGAGTGAAACAGCCACTGAAGTACAGCAGGATTATGCTGAAGAAGGGAATATACCTGGAGGACAGGGTGGGGGAGGCTCATTAGCCAGGTAAGAATTAATTTCCTGAAAGAACATTGCAGTCAGGGTATCTGCTCCATAACCACAACTAACAGCTAAGCTCACCAAGCCCACTGGCCTGTGGTGCTCCAGCACTGATACAAATTCATGCCTGTTGGAGGAAAACTCGGTCAGCTTCACCAGCCTCCCTTCCATCTCATCAAGAAAAGCCATTACCTGCTCCAGGGAACACAGGGACACATCTGTGCCCTGCGCCACGTCAGAGACACTGCAAGCATCAGAGAGCGTACCATAATCATACATGAACTTATCTATACAGTCCTGGGAGAATGAAACTCTCTGCTCAGCACCTGCTGACTCTGTCCCTCCGGCACAGTTTGACCTTGAGCTCAGCTGCTTTTCACTCTGCAGAATAACTCCTTACCACATGGTGTGGCCCAGGTTCTCATCATAGTAGTACAGCAGCTCAAAGGAGTCGATCTGTAGGGGAGAGAACCCAGTCATCACTACTCTCAGTGTACACTGCACTTAGCTTAAGCTTTTATCACATATACAAGTTTACACACCACCTGAGTAGCACAATGTAGAGAAGATGTAGCATGGGTATAGTGTTGGTGTTATGCAGGTGTGGTGTGGGTATAGTGTTGGTGTTATGCAGGTGTGGTGTGGGTATAGTGTTGTATATTGTTGGTGTTAT
>JAFBMS010000369.1:35000-45000 GCA_019788955.1 Albula glossodonta | reverse complement strand
CTTACTCAAACCCAACGCAGTGTCAGAAATAGTTTTCACTGACTTTTTCCTCTCATGTTTCATGAGGATATTTAAGAACTAAAATAGTGCATCGTTCAAATTTGGTCCTCTTGTCAGTATCTCCCGGGGCCATTCAATTAAAGCTGCGTTTTCTACTCGGAGGCATTTCTTAGTTGCGTTGGTATTTCCTGTACACACTGGCACGTTCCAATACTCAAATTTGTCTCCTCCTTTCCTCCGTGCCCCTGAAACTGATTATGTGTCCTCCTTCCCTCCACTGTTCCTAAACGAAATCTTGCCTCCCCCTTTCCTACACATATTTCCGTCATATTTCTGGAGTAGGAAAGGAGGGGAGGAAATGAGTGGAGGGCTGTGTCCCAATACTCAATTCGTCTCCTCCTTTCATCCTTTCCTCCCCTCCTTTCCTCCGTGCCCCAGAAGCTGATTATGTGTCCTCCTTCCCTCCACTGTTCCAAAACGAAATCTCGCCTCGTCCTTTCCTCCTTTCTCATCTCCTCCTTTCCTCCAAACAAAGGATACATCGATGTATCCTACCGCGGAAGTCTTTTCACATTTCTGGGTGACATCATTGTGCTCACAACCAGTCAGGTTAAAAGACCATCCCACAGAATATTTTGATTGGCTTTGGTATCCTCAGAGTCAGTCAAAATTATTACTTCATCAATAGCCGACGTCGACTTTGACGACCGGCGAATTGGATTAGCTGTTCCAATTTTCAATTCATCTCCTCCTTTCCTCCTTTCCTCCACTCCTTTCCTCCACATATTTCCAGCATATTTCTGGGGTAGGAAAGGAGGGGAGGAAAGGAGGAGACGAGAAAAAGTACTGGAACGCAGCCGAGGAAAGGAGGCAACGAGAAAAAGTATTGGAACACAGCTTTTGTTTTGGATTAGTGGAGGGAAGGAGGACACATAATCAGTTTCCGGGGCATGGAAGAAAGGAGAGGAGGAAAGGAGGAGACAAATTTTAGAATTGGAACGCAGCCAGATGCGCGTACATCTCAAAGCTAAAAGTGGTCTATTTAGAGAAACATGAAGTACAGAGTTGGATCTCCATCACAGGAGAGTATTCCAAACGATCCTGTGCAGGGGAGTCAGAGAATGTTTAGACACTATGTATTATAAAGTGCCGAGTTTTGCACTTTAAGTTAAAACCTGGGTAATGACAGTGAGCTAAGGAAGCACATCATAGCTCCAACCCTTTTCTCCATATCAGACAGTTATTTAAAATAATTGGAAATACAGAAGTGATAATTACATTTAATTAGTTGTATGAGTGTTTGTTTGAGATTCATGTTCTGTTAGGACCTGGAGCCCCAATGCAGCACAATATTCATGTTTCTCTCATTTGTCTTCGGTCTGTTTTGTTTGTCTCCCTGTTGCATTTCTTATAGTGACTGATTTGCTAAGGAATTGATGAGTCATTTTTATAAGCTACAATCTTATAGCTACATAAATATTTACTTGTTTTTGTTTGTGTTGCCATCATGATTTGCAGTTCGGGCCCAATGCTTGCTAAACGTTGAAAAAGAGTGCTTTTAGCGGCAGAAACGGCCTGTGGAAAACACCAACCTCAAATTTTCCCCTGAAATCTTCGCTATGTGTGTGGGATGAGGAATGTTGTGAGATCAAGCTGCAGTACGACACACAGATGTAAAACACCGTGTTTGGTCTTGTTTAGGTTGATTCTCTTGGTTTGTGTTTTAAAAGCTGGAGTTAAACTGTTTTAATCCATACCAACCAACTGTAACAGACCTGACAAAGTGGCTTTATGCTTTAAGTCTGTAATGAACCTAATTTGCAGTCATATCTTTTAATTTGAATTGTACAATTTCATGGGCAATTTTACAATGGCAAAATTCCCAGATTTTGATTATGCAGTTTGCAGTGAGTGGCCATGTTAATGTAAGCAGATGATTTGGAGTTATGTGTTTATTCACTGTCAGCGCTGCTGCGGTCATGTGACCTCCAGTCCATTAGCTGGACCAGTAAGATGAGATCTCAATGATTACAAAGTAACAAAAACGAAGAAAAGTTGTTTTATTTTTTATCATAAATATTAATGAAAGAGTCTCATAACTCTTCATGAAGTAACAGATAATCCATTGATATTGCTCATTTTCCTGCCTGACAATTTCAGTGAATAATAATCTAATTACTTACAGACAAAGAGGGGGGAGGCAATTCAAACATTTGATCTTGGGGGTCATAAAACATTCTAATGCAATATAAAACATACTCACACCCATTGTGTTCAGTTGCATAGTTACTTATCAATATTATCACAGCAGAAGATCTCCTTCACCAAGCTCAGCACAGTATCCAACACAGACAGCTCCGCACTGCTTTCCCTCTCTCCCAGAGCTACTGTGACCTGGAGATGCTTGTGTTTTATTTCTAAATCTCAGCCATATTTTCACAACTTGACAACTGTAAGATCCTCAGAAGTGAAGATATGTGTTATTTTGATTCACTCGTTCCACAAGTTCAAAGGCTTTTTAGTATGACAAGCTAACATTCTGCTAGTGCGCCCATGACATGCTAACACTCTGCTGCTCCAGCTAAAGGTGCATTAACAATGTGCCAGTTTAGCTCAACATCATGCTAATGCAGTGGTCTAGCCAGAAACACGGCAATGCTTTGGTATTTTAGCCAGAAATATACTAATGCTGTGCTACTCTACCCCTCTGCTGCCATAGCCAATGATATGCTACCACTCAGAGAGCAGAGTCCCCTGAGCAGTGTGCGCATTTCGCTGTGCCTCATTAGTCAATAGTGCAGGAACAAATTCCCTGTGACACCTTACGTATCATCAGTTTAAACATTTTAGCTACTTTAAAACATATTGAAGAGAGTTCCTGAGAGCATAATGCATTCACAAACACTCCATTACACTAACCCTCACCCTTACAGCTCAAAGTCCACACTCAAGTGTTTGTGAATCCTCCTTGCAGCTGAAAACGGTACTGCAGGGGAGAGGAGAGACCCCATCTGCACTTAGGGGAGAGGAGGGACCCCAACCACACTTAGGGGAGAGGAGAGACCCCATCCGCACTTAGGGGAGAGGAGGGACCCCAACCGTACACAGGGGAGAGGACAAACCCCATCTGCACTTAGGGGAGAGGAGGGACCCCAACCGTACACAGGGGAGAGGACAAACCCCATCCGCACTTAGGGGAGAGGAGGGACCCCAACCGCATTTAGGGGAGAGGAGAGACCCCATCCGCACACAGGGGAGAGGAGAGACCCCATCCGCACGCACTGGAGAGGAGAGACCCCATCCGCACGCAGGGGAGAGGAGAGACCCCATCCGCACGCAGGGGAGAGGAGAGACCCCATCCACACGCAGGGGAGAGGAGAGACCCCATCCACATGCAGGGGAGAGGAGAGACCCCATCCACACGCAGGGGAGAGGAGAGACCCCATCCGCACTTAGGGGAGAGGAGAGACCCCATCCACACTTAGGGGAGAGGAGAGACCCCATCCGCACGCAGGGGAGAGGAGAGACCCCATCCGCACGCAGGGGAGAGGAGAGACCCCATCCACATGCAGGGGAGAGGAGAGACCCCATCCACACGCAGGGGAGAGGAGAGACCCCATCCACATGCAGGGGAGAGGAGAGACCCCATCCACACGCAGGGGAGAGGAGAGACCCCATCCACACGCAGGGGAGAGGAGAGACCCCATCCACATGCAGGGGAGAGGAGAGACCCCATCCACACGCAGGGGAGAGGAGAGGAGGAGAGGGGAGAAGGGGGTGCTGAGCACAGGAAACACATTCGATGAAAATCCTGCATGACTGGTGTTTTACACAGAGAGACTGCAGCGGCCTGCCCTGCATACAGAGAGAGGAGTAGAGAGGCACTACAGCTGCAGGGCTGCGCAGAGCTGTGCACCAGAACTAAAGCATGGTTATGTGAACAAGAACACAATGCAATGACAATAATGATACACAGAATCACTGCTCAGTTCAGAAGCAAGAAATATCAAAATGGTGGATGGTCGACCAGTAGAAAAATGCATAGCCTTGTGATAATTTTAGGATTATGAAAAAACATAATGTGTTTTTTTTATCCTGAGGTTGTCTGGCTAAACGATGTGCTCATTGCCAGTGAGACATGTAGAATAGCACTGGACAGGCATGTGACAGGAAAGAGCCAGCCAGCCCCCCTGAGGGACACCATGCGCTCAGCTGGTCCCTGCAGGACAGGCCAACAGCTCCTGGCACCTGTGTGCATTCTGTGTGCAAACTTGTTTTGGCACAGCATACTCATGCATGTGAGAGAGGTTGGGTACACCGCTGTTACAGGGTAACTCAGGGGCAGTGCTGCTATGGTTACAGGGTAACTCAGGGGCAATGTTGCTATGGTTACATAGAAATTCAGGGGCAGTGATGCTATGGTTACAGGGTAACACAGGGGTATTTCCAGCTGTGTGTAACCGGCAATGGGGTATTTAAAACATTCACGTTTGTCTTTATACATAAAAAGTGCATTAAAACAAGTAATGTGATCTGCAGAGTTAAAGGAACAGACAGGAGGGAAACCCTCTTCCTCTACAGGGCAAAGAGGATGGCGCTACAGCACAGATGATGCCCAGGGAACAGGTCTTTGGACGTGAAAATATAAAAAGCGGAAGGAATTCCAGGCCATTTTCAGCGTGTGGCAAAGGCTGTCCAGCTCACTGCCCGTCTCCAGTCCGCTGCTGTGTTGTCCTACAGTCACATGATGCAGCATGGTACTCTCTCTCCGAAGAGCTCCGTAACCACCCCCTGACGTAGTGGAGCCGGTGCGTGATTGGCTGTGTGAGTGTGACAAAGTGCGTGGGCAGAGCTGAGCGGCAGCAGTAGCACCTCGCAGGCTGGAAATATGAACACGAGCTCCACTCTTCAATGGGCCAAACGAGGGGGCTGATTGGTCCTGAGGTGGTAAGTGGGCTGGCTCTGTAGCACATGGCCGGTGCTGATTGGCTCTGTCCCTGTGAGCCGGTCCCTGAGCACACGGCCACTCAAACCCAGGGCCAGGCCTCTGTTACCGCCCCTCCCCCACCTTCCCATTGGCCTCTGGTCCCGCCTCCTCCTGTCGCTTCTGCCTCTGGAAGAACCCCAGCTGTGAGAAAGAGAGGGAGAGGTCAGGAAGGGAAGGCAAAGGGGAGAGGAAGATGTCAGCGAGGGAAGGAGCGAAAGAGATGGAGAAGAAGTGAGACATGATGAGGGGGGCAGAGGGGCAGAGGGTAAATTGGAGAGAGAATTTTTATTTTCAACTAATTTTATATGCCACAGTGAAATTTCTCAGGGTTTTGGGGTTTTCAGGGTTTTGGGGTTAGGGGTTTTCAGGGTGTTGGGGTTAGGGGTTTTCAGGGTTTTGGGGTTAGGGGTTTTCAGAGTGTTGGGGTTAGGGGTTTTCAGGGTGTTGGGGTTAGGGGTTTTCAGAGTGTTTGGGTTAGGGGTTTTCAGGGTGTTGAAGGGTTAGGGGTTTTCAGGTTTTGGGGTTAGGGGTTTTCAGAGTGTTGGGGTTAGGGGTTTTCAGGGTGTTGGGGTTAGGGGTTTTCAGGGTGTTGGGGTTAGGGGTTTTCAGGGTGTTGAGGTTAGGGGTTTTCAGGGTGTTGGGGTTAGGGGTTTTCAGGGTGTTGGGGTTAGGTGTTTTCAGAGTGTTGGGGTTAGGGGTTTTCAGGGTTTTGGGGTTAGGGGTTTTCAGGGTGTTGGGGTTAGGGGTTTTCAGGGTGTTGGGGTTAGGGGTTTTCAGGGTGTTGAGGTTAGGGGTTTTCAGGGTTTTGGGGTTAGGGGTTTTCAGAGTGTTGGGGTTAGGGGTTTTCAGGGTGTTGGGGTTAGGGGTTTTCAGGGTGTTGAGGTTAGGGGTTTTCAGGCTGTTGGGGTTAGGGGTTTTCAGGGTTTTGGGGTTAGGGGTTTTCAGGGTGTTGAAGGGTTAGGGGTTTTCAGGGTGTTGGGGTTAGGGGTTTTCAGGGTGTTGGGGTTAGGGGTTTTCAGGGTGTTGAAGGGTTAGGGGTTTTCAGGGTTTTGGGGTTAGGGGTTTTCAGGGTGTTGGGGTTAGGGGTTTTCAGGGTGTTGAAGGGTTAGGGGTTTTCAGGGTTTTGGGGTTAGGGGTTTTCAGGGTTTTGAGGGTGTTGGGCTGCTGGTGGTGGTTTTGGCTGAGGTTCTGGCAGGGATTTTGGCAGCGGTGTACCTTCCATAGAGCCAGAATAAGCAGTGCGAGCAGCAGCAGGCCCCCCAGGGTGCTTCCAATTATTATCCAGATTGGAATCCTGTAATCCTCCTCTTTCCTGACCTCCAGGATTATCTACACAACCCAAACACACCAGATTAATATGCAGGATTATCTACACAACCCAAACACACCAGATTAATATGCAGGATTATCTACACAACCCAAACACACCAGATTAATATGCAGGATTATCTACACAACCCAAACACACCAGATTAATATGCAGGATTATCTACACAACCCAAACACACCAGATTAATATGCAGGATTATCTACGCAACCCAAACACACCAGATTAATATGCAGGATGTGGGATCCAGACAACATCTTGCATGTTAATCTGACAGACAACAGAGGGGCTGGGGTGTCCCTGTTTAGAGTAATATTTGGCACCTTTAGGCTGCAGTCAGAGCAAGCCTTATTATTTTTTATTATTATTTAACAGCAGCAGGCTGGCTTCAGGCACAAAGGCCCGGGAAGGAAATTAAACAGAAAATATGACACCCTGGAGAATGAGAGAAGGCTAAAGAAAATACTGACAGCCTCTCTGGGACACTAACAGCATTCCAGTTTAGAATCCCGTCACAGGTTTGGAAAAATTCCACATCTCAGTCAATGCATCTTAAACCCACAGTGGAATTAGTTCCATGGTGTTTCTCCTGGCCAGAAGGTGGCAGTAGAGCCAAATGCATGTGTGAACAGAATCTATGGTCCGCCTGGTCCTTAAGCACAACTGTCTGAGCAGTTGTGCTGAGGAGAGCAGCAGCTCTGATACAGCAACCACATGGCAGACCACTCTGTGCTGCCAGGGGAGAGCGCTGTCTGTCTGTATCCCTGCGCTGTCTGTCTGTACCTCTGCACTGTCTGTCTGTCTCTCTGTGCTGTCTGTCTGTATCTCTGCGCTGTCTGTCTATATCTCTGTGCTGTCTGTCTATATCTCTGCGCTGTCCGTCGCATGCTGACTCACGTGTCTGATTGGCCGGTCCTCGTGTAGGAACATGGGACTGAAGGGGCCCAGCTGGAGCCAGGCTGTGGACACCAGCTCAACCATCCTGAAGCGCAGCTGCAGGGAGTCAGAGCAGAAGCGGCTGTGAGATGGTGCAGCTCTTAGCACGGTGTAACAGTAAGGGTGCGTGACTCTGAGCAGGGTGTAACAGTAAGGGTGCGTGACTCTGAGCAGGGTGTAACAGTAAGGGTGTGTGACTCTCAGCAGGGTGTAACAGTAAGGGTGCGTGACTCTGAGCAGGGTGTAACAGTAAGGGTGCGTTACTCTGGGCAGGGTGTAACAGTAAGGGTGTGTGACTCTCAGCAGGGTGTAACAGTAAGGGTGCGTGACTCTGAGCAGGGTGTAACAGTAAGGGTGCGTGACTCTGAGCAGGGTGTAACAGTAAGGGTGCGTGACTCTCAGCGGGGTGTAACAGTAAGGGTGCGTGACTCTGAGCAGGGTGTAACAGTAAGGGTGCGTGACTCTCAGCAGGGTGTAACAGTAAGGGTGTGTGACTCTGAGTAGGGTGTAACAGTAAGGGTGCGTGTCTCTCAGCAGGGTGTAACAGTAAGGGTGTGTAACTCAGCAGGGTGTAACAGTAAGGGTGCGTGACTCTGAGCAGGGTGTAACAGTAAGGGTGCGTGACTCTCAGCAGGGTGTAACAGTAAGGGTGCGTGACTCTTAGCAGGGTGTAACAGTAAGGGGGCGTGACTCTGAGCAGAGTGTGGCTGGAATGAGGTGGGACTCTTAGCAGGATGTTGGTGTAATGGGCTGTTGTTCTGCAAGGGGCTTGTTTTGGAGCAGGACATGGCTATAAGGAAGTGTGGCTCTCAGCAGGGCAGGGCTAAAACAGTGTGGACTCACAGCATGCAAGATCTGGAGCTGCAGGGAGCCACTGATGCGCACAGAGACGTCCCTGTGAGCCGGAAGAGTCACTCTGCACTGCAGCCACACCGACACACAGTTAGACTGGTTCTACAGAAAACACAACATCACACGCACAGTTAGACTGGTTCTACAGAAAACACAACATCACACACAGTTAGACTGCTTCTACAGAAAACACAACATCACACACAGTTAGACTGCTTCTACAGAAAACACAACATCACACACAGACTGCTTCTACAGAAAATACAACATCACACACAGTTAGACTGCTTCTACAGAAAGCACAACATCACACACAGTTAGACTGCTTCTACAGAAAACACAACATCACACACACAGTTAGACTGCTTCTACAGAAAACACAACATCACACACACAGTTAGACTGCTTCTACAGAAAACACAACATCACACACAGTTAGACTGCTTCTACAGAAAACACAACATCACACACACACAGTTAGATTGCTTCTACAGAAAACACAACATCACAAACAGTTAGACTGGTTCGACAGAAAACACAACATCACACACACACAGTTAGACTGCTTCTACAGAAAACACAACATCACACACACAGTTAGACTGCTTCTACAGAAAACACAACATCACACTCAGTTAGACTGCTTCTACAGAAAACACAACATCACACACACACAGTTAGACTGCTTCTGCAGAAAACACAACATCACACACACAGACTGCTTCTACAGAAAACACAACATCACACACACAGTTAGACTGCTTCTACAGAAAACACAACATCACACACACACAGTTAGACTGCTTCTACAGAAAACACAACATCACACACACAGTTAGACTGGTTCAACAGAAAACACAACATCACACACAGTCAGACTGGTTCGACAGAAAACACAACATCACACACACAGTTAGACTGCTTCTACAGAAAACACAACATCACACACACAGCTAGACTGATTCTACAGAAAACACACACACACACACTGATTCTACAGACAGAGCAAAGCATATTAGCATCCCGCAGATCGCTGGATGTGAGGGGTATACATACAGATTAAGCAGGTAAGATCAATACCACTGTCACACACAGGCAGGCAGGCAGGCAGGCAGACAGACAGACAGACAGATTACCAGCTGTGGTAGGAGGGACAGGTCTTCAGGGGTAGTTTCGCGCTGCTCCAGGTTTAGGGGCGTGGCCTCACAGAGAGATCCCTCCATCTGAGATGCAACGGTGCCAGGGAGGAGAGGGCACAAATACATAATACAGCCGGTCATGTTGGGGAATCAACTTTACAATGTAGTGGGTTTTTCATTGTTGCCTTATATAACCTTTTATTTTCTTTGATATCTTGCTGTAAATTTCTCTTTTGCTGTAAATGTAATTGCCAGCGAGGAGGAAAACCTGGTCAATATGGTAGTGTGTGATCTGGAGGAGGCGGGTCCCCCTGTTGGTCACTGCCGGGATGGCGATTTTCAGCTGCAGGTCACTCACTGGGAAAAAACCCAGGTTCTGGATCTGTCAATCAAACAGGAAGCCACACTGATCATTCATAACACTTTTAATGTACAAAGCAAAAATAATCTCAGTTCCCAATAGTTTGTCTCTGCTGAGCTTGAGCAGAGCCCTTCTTCTGAACTTTAACATTTGACCTGCTGAAAGTCCTACAGCCCTGCTCTTTCCCAGGCCTGCTGTGTATTTCATGTAATGTGGGCCGAGAGCCTGGCACAAAGCCTTCAAATGTGTGTGAACGTGTTTGGGTGTGTCTCACCTGGAAGGTAAAGTTAAATGGAGCGCCTTGAAGGTCCCTCTCCTCCTGGGAGCGGTCTGTTCTGATCTCAAAGCGAGATGGGTTTGCATCCCTGTGGGTGGGGCAGGACAGTGGCATCAAGCTC
>JAFBMS010000369.1:27500-30000 GCA_019788955.1 Albula glossodonta | reverse complement strand
TGCTTCCCTCTGCTGCCGGCACATTACACCCTGGGCCCGGGTCACCCGTCCACAAAACTGTCTGCAGGAAGAAGAACAGGCTCACTGTCTGTGTGTCTGTGTGTGTGTGTGGTGTATGTGTGTAGTATGTAAGTAATATGTCAGTAGCGTGTGTGTAGTATGTGAGCACTTTCTATTCTGAGTAGTGTGTAGTGTGTGTTGTAAGTGTTCTGTTTATAGTCTGTGAAGTGGAAGTAGGGTATGAGTTGTGTTGTGTGTGTATGAGTTGTGAGAACTGTATGTGTGGTGCTCGCATAGTATGTGAGCAACATATTGTAGTATGGAAGTAATTTGTAGTGTGAGTTGTGTGTAGTTTGTATAGTATGGGTTGTGTGCGTAGTGTGTGTATAGTGTGTAGTATGTGTACAGTATGTACGGTGTGAGTAGTGTGTGTGTAGTATGTATTGTATGGTGTGTGAGTGTAGTGTGTATGTTTATTGTGAGTAGTGAGTGTGTAGCGTATATTGTGTATTGTGTTTAACGTGTGTATAGTGTGTTTATCTGTAGTACTGTGTGTGTATTTATTGTGAGTAGAGAGTGTAAGTGTGTGAGTACTGTGCAGTGTGTAGTGTGTATTGTGTGAGTAGTGTTTAGTGTGTACAGTGTGTGAGTAGTGTGTGTGCAATCTATGTACAGTGTGAGCACTGTGCAGTGTGTAGTATGCACTGGTTGTGTGCTGTCTTGGCTGCACAGACTCACTTGCGGTCCAGCAGGTCAGTGTGGCTGTGCAGGACCAGGTCAGGGCGGCAGTGGTCATCTTCATCGCAGCCATTCCAGAATGGGAGCTGGGTTTGGGGCATGTACTGTTAATGTCCACTCCTTACAAACTTACTGAGCTTTGTAAGGGACAGCAGTGCTGATGAAGTTAAGCAGGCGGAGCTTGCTAAGGACTTGTATGGGAGACCCAATAGGCGGGGCTACGGGCAGAGTAGGGGGACGGGGCTATTGGCAGGGTAGAGGGCAGGGCTATGGGCAGGGTAGGGGGACGGGGCTATTGGCAGGGTAGAGGGCAGGGCTATTGGCAGGGTAGAGGGCAGGGCTATGGGCAGGGTAGTGGGCAGAGCTATGGGTGGGGTAATGAGCGGAGCTATGGGTGGGGTTCTGGGTAGGGCTATGGGCAGGGTAGTGGGAGGAGCTATGAGCAGGGTAGTGGGCAGGGCTATGGGCAGGGTACTGGGTGGAGCTATGGGAGGGGTAGAGGGCAGAGCTATGAGCAGGGTACTGGGCGGAGCTATGAGCAGGGTTATGGGCAGGGTAGTGGGCGGAGCTATGAGCGGGGTAGTGGGCAGGGCTATGGGCAGGGTAGTGGGCAGAGCTATGAGCAGGGTACTGGGCGGAGCTATGAGCGGGGTAGTGGGCAGGGCTATGGGTGGGGTACTGGGCGGAGCTAGGGGCGGGTTAGAGGGCGGAGCGATGAGCAGGGTAGTGGGCAGAGCTATGAGCAGGTTTATGGGCAGGGTAGTGGGCGGAGCTATGAGCAGGTTTATGGGCAGGGTAGTAGGCGGAGCTATGAGCAGGGTAGTGGCCAGGGCTAAGGGCAGGGTAGTGGGTGGAGCTATGGGCAGGGTAGTGGGCGGGGTTCACCTGGGTCCTGACGGTGGTGGGCCAGGTGTCATCTAATGTGGGACCATGCTGAGGGTCCTGCAGACCTGTTTCCACGGTGAACACAATCGGCCGGCTGTAGTCTGTGAAGTCCTGCAGGGACAAACAACTTATAGTATTTCCGAATACAGGAACAAAAACACAGACACCCACACTGTCTTGGACTCACCATCACATGGAAGTATATGTGCTCACAGACAGACTGGGAGGGGAGCAGGGTGAGGTTCTGAGGCTGCTGTCGGTCGCTGTCATCCAGTACTGCTCGGGGGGTGTATCGCCGCTCCTCAATAATGGTGCTGAACCACAGAGCTGCAGAGGAGGGGGGTTTAGCTTTAACAGACCTCACTCTACACACAGCCACAATGCGAAAGGACAGACCTCACTCTACACACAGCCACAATGCTAAAGGACAGACCTCACTCTACACACAGCCACAATGCTAAAGGGCAGACCTCACTCTACACACGGCCACAATGCTAAAGGACAGACCTCACTCTACACACGGCCACAATGCGAAAGGACAGACCTCACTCTACACACAGCCACAATGCGAAAGGACAGACCTCACTCTACACACAGCCACAATGCTAAAGGACAGACCTCACTCTACACACAGCCACAATGCTAAAGGGCAGACCTCACTCTACACACGGCCACAATGCTAAAGGACAGACTTCACTCTACACACAGCCACAATGCTAAAGGACAGACCTCACTCTACACACAGCCACAATGCTAAAGGGCAGACCTCACTCTACACACAGCCACAATGCTAAAGGACAGACCTCACTCTACACACAGCCACAATGCTAAAGGGCAGACCTCACTCTACACACGGCCACAATGCTAAAGGACAGAC
>JAFBMS010000369.1:7500-22500 GCA_019788955.1 Albula glossodonta | reverse complement strand
AGCAGCAAGGTGGGGCAGCAGGATGGAGCAGCAGGGTGGAGCAGCAGGGGGGGGCAGCAGGGTGGGGCAGCAGGGTGGGGCAGCAAGGCTGAGCAGCAGGGTGGGACAGCAGGGTGGGGCAGCAGGGTGGAGCAGCAGGGTGGAGCAGCAGGGTGGGGCAGCAGGGTGGGGCAGCAAGGCAACAGCTCTGATAGTGTAACTCTGATTGCAGTGAAAACTGTGTAACTATAGTGTATTTTGAATGTCTGGAAACACGATTTGCTGGGTAATGCTTACCTACAAGAAACAAAATATGAGAATTCAGGAAATTCAAGTTTCTGACAAAAATAATTTCCCTGGGTACAGATAACTTTGCTCTGCTCATGGAGAGTAACTGCGTGAGAGCACTGATTGTAATTCAGCAGATATTCC
This sequence comes from Albula glossodonta, assembly GCA_019788955.1. Classification (NCBI taxonomy): domain Eukaryota; kingdom Metazoa; phylum Chordata; class Actinopteri; order Albuliformes; family Albulidae; genus Albula; species Albula glossodonta. The sequence continues at coordinate 22,089 of JAFBMS010000369.1, read as the reverse complement.
CTGACAAATGAGCAGCGGCAGGCCAAGCAGCAGCCCTGGAGACCAGCAGGTGTAAGCAGAGCTCCAGGGCTGATCGCCCCTGATGAGCAGCGGGCTGATCGCCCCTCATGAGCAGCGGGCTGTTCTCCCCTCATGAGCAGCAGGCTGATCTCCCCTGATGAGCAGCGGGCTGATCGCCCCTCATGAGCAGCGGGCTGATCTCCCCTCATGAGCAGCAGGCTGATCTCCCCTGATGAGCAGCGGGCTGATCTCCCCTCATGAGCAGCGGGCTGATCTCCCCTGATGAGCAGCGGGCTGATCTCCCCTCATGAGCAGCGGGCTGATCTCCCCTGATGAGCAGCGGGCTGATCTCCCCTCATGAGCAGCGGGCTGATCTCCCCTGATGAGCAGCGGGCTGATCTCCCCTCATGAGCAGCGGGCTGATCTCCCCTGATGAGCAGCGGGCCGATCTCCCCTCATGAGCAGCGGGCCGATCTCCCCTCATGAGCAGCGGGCTGATCTCCCCTGATGAGCAGCGGGCTGATCTCCCCTCATGAGCAGCGGGCTGATCTCCCCTGATGAGCAGCGGGCTGATCTCCCCTCATGAGCAGCAGGCTGATCTCCCCTCATGAGCAGCGGGCTGATCTCCCCTCATGAGCAGCGGGCTGATCTCCCCTCATGAGCAGCAGGCTGATCTCCCCTGATGAGCAGCGGGCTGATCTCCCCTCATGAGCAGCGGGCTTATCTCCCCTGATGAGCAGCGGGCTGATCTCCCCTCATGAGCAGCAGGCTGATCTCCCCTCATGAGCAGCGGGCTGATCTCCCCTCATGAGCAGCAGGCTGATCTCCCCTCATGAGCAGCGGGCTGATCTCCCCTGATGAACAGCGGGCTGATCACCCCGATGAGCAGCAGGCTGTTCTCCCCTGATGAGCAGCGGGCTCATCGCCCCTCATGAGCTAGTCACAACAGCCCACAGCAGCAGAGACAGACTTCAGAATCATAAAAACACTGCCGGCACATGTTTGACACAATGCCTGCAGGTTCACTTAATGAAAAGTCACAATATATTAAGAAATGACACAAAAGGTTCTGCTGGCGTGACCCAGGAGATCGCCAGGGAAACGAAGCAGGAAGGAAGTGATAACCTTATTCCAGTCTGTGTTCATATTCTTCCACCACCAGCTGTGTTTCTGCCCTGATTATGCTGTAGGAAAAGTTCTGTTTGCTGCCTGACATCATGCCATGTTTTCTTTACTTGTGCTGATTGTTTTGTCAGCCCAATATCCAGGGCTCCAACTGAGGGGGATCTGGTTATTCTGCCGAAACTGTTATTATCATCGTTACTGTTCTTATTGTTCCTGTTATCATTTGAATTATCATTTGAATTGGTTAGAGTTATGTCAGACACCTCCACTTTCCTGTTTACCCGTTTTACACCCTGCGCCAGCCAGAAGCAGATGGGCTGTTTCTGCTCAAGCTTTCTCTGAGTTTGTCAGGCAGTTTTTCCTTGCTACTGTTGCCTTGGCTTGCTGTGAGGGGGTTTCAGGCCAGGGATCAATTGTAAAGCTACTTTGTGACAATTTGCTGTAAAAAGCGCTACATGAATTGAATTGAATTATTCAATTCAATGCAATGCAATGCAATGCAATGCAATGCAATGCAATGCAATGCAATGCAATTAAATTCAATTCAAAAGAGCTCAAAGTGTAAAACAACAAACAGACATGCATGGAAACATCCACAAACAAAAGATGGTGTTTTGGTACTTCTGCTCATATCCAAAAATACTCATGTAGACTTGATGGTCATGTGCTCTGTGGTGAAGGGTGCAGGGTTCATGTTTGGGGGGGGGGGGGGGGGTACACACCAGAGCAGCACTGCTGCACCCATAGAGCCAACCGCCAGATCCACCAACCCGTCACCATTCATGTCCAACTCCCCATGGATACTGCAGCCAAAGTACTGCAGGCTGAGGGACAGGTCCACGGCACCGATCCTCTGAGAGAGGGAGACACACAATAGCATCAACACTGAGAGTGTGAGAGTGCCATGTTTATGAATGTATTTTATTTTCCATGCACTGTGGAAAGAGCTGAATCATATGAATCCCATGCACTGTGGAAAGAGCTGAATTATATGAATCCCATGCACTGTGGAAAGAGCTGAATCATTTGAATCGCATGCACTGTGGAAAGAGCTGAATCATATGAATCCCATGCACTGTGGAAAGAGCTGAATCATATGAATCCCATACACTGTGGAAAGAGCTGAATCATATGAATCCCATGCACTGTGGAAAGAGCTGAATCATATGAATCCCATGCACTGTGGAAAGAGCTGAATTATATGAATCCCATGCACTGTGGAAAGAGCTGAATCATTTGAATCGCATGCACTGTGGAAAGAGCTGAATCATATGAATTCCATGCACTGTGGAAAGAGCTGAATCATTTGAATCGCATGCACTGTGGAAAGAGCTGAATTATATGAATCCCATGCACTGTGGAAAGAGCTGAATTATATGAATCCCATGCACTGTGGAAAGAGCTGAATCATATGAATCCCATGCACTGTGGAAAGAGCTGAATCATATGAATCCCATGCACTGTGGAAAGAGCTGAATCATATGAATCCCATGCACTGTGGAAAGAGCTGAATCATACGCAGTTTGGAAGGAGCTGCTACCTGTTTGTACTTGCGCAGTATCCTGTTACGCTGGCTGTAGAAGATGTAGATCGCCCCCCGGTGGTCATCCTCAAGGGGTGCACCCACAACCACCTCCCTGTAGGAGTCACCATTGAGGTCAGGGAGGGGGGCCAAAGAGGAGCCAAAACGAGAGTTCTGCCCCCGATCTGGGACTTCTAGTGCTCCTTCCAGGACAAACCGGCTCTAAAAGGGGAGATACTGTATTACAACATGCATACACACATATATGTGCACACACACCACACAAAGACACATACTTAATTAACAACCATAGTAACTTAAACACACTGCACACATGGGCAGAGGCATCCGTTCAGGACAGATCCCATAAAGAAGCTTTTCATGCTTTTATGGGATGCATCAGGAGGCAGAATCTGACTGAGCTTTTCCACTTTTTCAGGACAATCTGCTCATTATTATGAGTTAATTAGGAAACTAAACTCTGTAAACTATGCTCATGCTACATGAGTGAGACAGCAGTCCCTGTCTGTGCTCCAGCTGATCCCGGACCCCCCATCCACCCGCAGCACGCCGTATGTGAGTCAGAGCGCTGTGGACATGAGGAATGTGTGTTTGATGGCAGAGAGGAAGCTCTGAGGCTGAGCTAAGCCCCAGGGCTCAGGGGCACATGTGCAAGGCACAGCCACAGTCATGAGCAACACGCAACAACAACACACAGCACATACCACTCCTCCCCGTGTCTGCAAGCGCTCAGACAAAACAACATTTAACAACAAACATACCAACATGGCAGCCAAGAGTTAGTCACACACATCCCAGTATCTGTCTACTTCTCTTGGCTTAATTCTCTGCAATTCATGGCAGGTAAAGCATCCATCTGTATTACCCATCATAAATCATATTTATTCAGTAAATCAAATCCCTAGGAGACTCTGACACTAAATGACTCACTAGTTAAGTGCAACAATCAGTAAGGTGTAAAATAGTCACTGGCTCTCTCCTGTAGTACCGTGTGTGGCCTGTAGGGTGTAAAATAGTCACCGGCTCTCTCCTGTAGTACCGTGTGTGGCCTGTAGGGTGTAAAATAGTTACAATGTAGGTGTATTGCCCTCTCTCTCACCCTCCTTTGCCGCCATCGCCATCTCTCTCTCTCACACACACACACACACACACTTTCTCTCTCTTTCACACACACACTTTCTCTCTCTCTCTCTATAACTCTCTCTCTCTCTTCCTCTCTCTCAGGATGTATCAGGGGTGTGAGGTCACTTGTTTTCCCAGCATTCCTGTGGGGAGAGCAGCAAGGGATCAAAGCCTCCCTGATTTTGCTGGACAGAAAAATCTCATAAACCACAGCACAGCCAGACATGCTTTATGAACACCATGTGCAAGCCCCCCCCCCCCCCCCCCACACACACACACCCTTCACACACACACACGTGTGTATGTACTTACCTGTTCAGTAATTCTGTAGATGTATACCTTGCCTTTCTCCCACCCCCCGCTAAAGTACATGGGCGCTGCCACCAGCAGGTTATCTGATACTCCGTCCCCATCCATGTCCACCGGAGCCAGCTCACTGCCATAATACGAGCCAATCTGCAGAGCAAAAGACTGCATGTCACCAACTCACCTATACCAATACACCTGTGCAAACACACCAGCAATAACACATCTGCACTTACACTCCTGCATTTAAATACCTGTGCTAACATACCTGTACTAACACACCTGCACTGAATCTGTGTTACAGGTCCACTCCTCGGCAGGTGTGACCCCACACACGCCCTCCTGTTTCCCCTGGCTCAGCCTCAGACTGCTTCCCACAAAGCTCATCTGAGTGGGCGTGCTAATGTGCTAATGTGCTAATCTCTGGCTGGAATGCTTTGGGTTTTTCTCAGCCTGTTCTTATTGTGGTGCAGCCAAAGCTTTCAACACTGGGAGACATATGCATGTGAGTGTGTCTGTCTGTAACAGTGATTGTGTGTTTGTGTGTGTGTGTAACAGTGTGTGAATCTGTCTGCAACAGCATGTAAGTGTGTCTGTGTGTGTTTGTGCCTGTGTGTAATAGTGTGTAGTCTGTAAAAATGTGTGTGTTTTGTGTGTTAGCCCTGGAAGCTGTGGGCAGGCGTGTCTAGACAGTCTCATGCCGCATCTCATATGGTGCACACATGTGAGCCCACTTCTCCTCACATGGGCTGCTATTGGTCTAGGAGAGGGACTCCAGCTATCACATGGGCTGCTATTGGTCTAGGAGAGGGACTCCAGCTATCACATGGGCTGCTATTGGTCTAGGAGAGGGACTCCAGCTATCACATGGGCTGCTATTGGTCTAGGAGAGGGACTCCAGCTATCACATGGGCTGCTATTGGTCTAGGAGAGGGACTCCAGCTATCACATGGGCTGCTATTGGTCTAGGGGAGGGGCTCTAGCTGATCATGTTGATAATATAATTCATATTCACATTCTCATTGACTGAAAAGTACTGGAAAGGTTCTCATAAAAGTAGAAAAGCACTTCATTATATGGTTAAATGTATAAGCTCAGAAAGAGGCTCAGTTTACATGCATGTGTGTGTGTGTCTGTGTGTGAGAGTGTGTGTGTGTGTGTGTCTGTGTGTGAGAGTGTGTGTGTGTGTGAGTGAGTGTGTGTGTGTGTGTGTGAGTGTGTGTGTGTGTGTGTCTGTGTGTGAGAGTGTGTGTGTGTGTGTGTGTGTGTGAGAGTGTGTGTGTGTCTGTGTGTGAGAGTGTGTGTGAGTGTGAGCAGTATGTTAGTGTGTGTGAGTATATGTGAGTGTATGTGCATGTGTGCTTGTGTGTGTGTGTGTGTGTGTGTGTGTGTGTGTGTGTGTATGCATGTGTGAATGCATGTGTGAATGTGTGTGTCTGTGAGAGTTTGTGCGCGCATGGGTCTATGTGTGTGTGGGTATATGTGAGTGTGTGTGAGAGAGAGAGTGTGTACCTGCTGGCCGCTCAGAGCCTGTAGGATGGTCATGCTGCCAGTGTTGTTGAGGGTGAAGATGATGACCTTTCCTGTGTGGTTGAAGCGTGGAGCTCCAGCCACATAAAGACGCCCGCTTTCAGCAGACACCACTGATGTTACAGCATAACCTGCCAACACATAATATCACACACACACACACACACACACACACACAGTGCACAGTCCACAGTCACAAAATCTGATGAGAAAAGCAACAGGTTGATCTAACAGGAACATTTTAGACATCTATTAACACTGGCCCACTCTAACCCTAACCCTATCCCTACTCTACTGCTTCAGCTCTACTGCTTTACACCTCCCACTTATAACTCACTGACCTTCATCCTCAGTATAGGTGTGGTATGAGGGGAGATGGGTGTGGCAGCAGGGCAGGGTGGGTGTGGTATGAGGGGAGATGGGGCGTGGCAGCAGGGCAGGGTGGGTGTGGTATGAGGGGAGATGGGGCATAGCAGCAGGGCAGGGTGGGTGTGGTATGAGGGGAGATGGGGCGTGGCAGCAGGGCAGGGTGGGTGTGGTATGAGGGGAGATGGGGCATGGCAGCAGGGCAGGGTGGGTGTGGTATGAGGGGAGATGGGGCGTGGCAGCAGGGCAGGGTGGGTGTGGTATGAGGGGAGATGGGGCGTGGCAGCAGGGCAGGGTGGGTGTGGTATGAGGGGAGATGGGGCATGGCAGCAGGGCAGGGTGGGTGTGGGATGAGGGGAGATGGGGCGTGGCAGCAGGGCAGGGTGGGTGTGGGATGAGGGGAGATGGGGCGTGGCAGCAGGGCAGGGTGGGTGTGGTATGAGGGGAGATGGGGCGTGGCAGCAGGGCAGGGTGGGTGTGGTATGAGGGGAGATGGGGCGTGGCAGCAGGGCAGGGTGGGTGTGGTATGAGGGGAGATGGGGCGTGGCAGCAGGGCAGGGTGGGTGTGGTATGAGGGGAGATGGGGCGTGGCAGCAGGGCAGGGGGGGATGAGGGGAGATGGGGCGTGGCAGCAGGGCAGGGTGGGTGTGGTATGAGGGGAGATGGGGCGTGGCAGCAGGGCAGGGTGGGTGTGGTATGAGGGGAGATGGGGCGTGGCAGCAGGGCAGGGTGGGTGTGGTATGAGGGGAGATGGGGTGTGGCAGCAGGGCAGGGTGGGTGTGGTATGAGGGGAGATGGGGCATGGCAGCAGGGCAGGGTGGGTGTGGTATGAGGGGAGATGGGGCATGGCAGCAGGGCAGGGTGGGTGTGGTATGAGGGGAGATGGGGCGTGGCAGCAGGGCAGGGTGGGTGTGGTATGAGGGGAGATGGGGCGTGGCAGCAGGGCAGGGTGGGTGTGGTATGAGGGGAGATGGGGCATGGCAGCAGGGCAGGGTGGGTGTGGTATGAGGGGAGATGGGGCGTGGCAGCAGGGCAGGGTGGGTGTGGTATGAGGGGAGATGGGGCGTGGCAGCAGGGCAGGGTGGGTGTGGTATGAGGGGAGATGGGGCGTGGCAGCAGGGCAGGGTGGGTGTGGTATGAGGGGAGATGGGGCGTGGCAGCAGGGCAGGGTGGGTGTGGTATGAGGGGAGATGGGGCGTGGCAGCAGGGCAGGGTGGGTGTGGGATGAGGGGAGATGGGGCGTGGCAGCAGGGCAGGGTGGGTGTGGTATGAGGGGAGATGGGGCGTGGCAGCAGGGCAGGGTGGGTGTGGTATGAGGGGAGATGGGGCGTGGCAGCAGGGCAGGGTGGGTGTGGTATGAGGGGAGATGGGGCGTGGCAGCAGGGCAGGGTGGGTGTGGTTTGAGGGGAGAGGGGGCGTGGCAGCAGGGCAGGGTGGGTGTGGTATGAGGGTAGAGGGGGCATGGTAGCAGGGCAGGGTGGGTGTGGTTTGAGGGGAGATGGGGCATGGCAGCAGGGCAGGGTGGGTGTGGTATGAGGGGAGAGGGGGTCACAGTGCCCCTCACTCACCCAGGTATGCTCCGTGGTTCTTCAGCTCCTCAGGGAACTCCTGCATGTAGGAGGATTTGGGTGGAACCACCTTCCCCTGCCGAGTCTCCTTCAGCACCGCCCCATTCCAGTCATATGCCCCAACTGCACCCACCAGAACCCCATCCTGCAGACAGACGCAATCAAACACAGACTCAGACGAAATGTGGAAAGATAGATAATTGTCAAATAAAGTAGGCATGTATGTGTGCGTGTGTGTGTGTGTACCTGCTTGTGTGTGTCATGGGGTGTGTAGTTTGGTTGGGTGAGGGGGTGTGTACTATAAGGTGCATTGTTTGGTTAATGTGTGTGTGTGTACATGTGTTTGTGTATGTGTGGGTGTGTGACTGCAAGAGTGTGTATGTTTTGCATGTGCCTGTGTGTGTGTGTGTGTGTGTATATGTGAGAGAGAGAGAAAGAGAGAGAGAGAGAGAGAGAGACTCTGTATGACACAGACAGTCATTTTGACGACTGCCTTCAGTAAAACCATCTGCTATTTCAGGCCTGCTTTCTCCCATAAAGTCCTGAAATAGAGACATACTGAAATTCGATCCTTCTTTCCACACTCACACTGCCTGGAATTGTGCAATCAGCTGTGAAATTTCCATCGCGCCAGTCACCATCTGTATTTTATTTTTTTTTTTACTTTCCAAAAAGGGGGTTAATTCTGTGTGCAGGTTGTGCTTGGCGCTCGGCGCTCGGAGTGGAAGCGGAGTGGAGCTCGAACTGCAGTGCCAGCATGTGTGAGGGAGAGATGGGGACCAACACACGGAGGAGGAGGACGAGAGGAGGAAGAGGAGGATTGAGGAGATTACTGTCTGATGTATTCCTCACGAGGACTCAGAGTTCACTTGGTTCACAAAACAAAAACAAATACATGACACAAAGACTTTCTGTGAGAAGTTGTGCATGTCCCGAGACACGCAGAGAGAAACGCACACACAGAGAGAGATGCACACAGAGAGAGACGCACACAGAGAGATAAGCACAGAGAGAGACACACACAGAGAGAGACGCGCAGAGAGAGACGCACACAGAGAGAGACACACACGCAGAGAGATCCACACAGAGAGATGTACAGAGAGAGAGACGCGCACACAGAGAGACGCACACTGAGAGACGCACAGAGGGAGACGCGCACAGAGAGATGCACAGAGACAGACATGCACAGAGAGAGACGCACACAGAGAGAGACGCGCACAGAGAGAGACACACAGAGAGACCCACACAGAGAGAGACCCACACAGAGGGAGACACAGAGAGAGAGAGAGACGCGCACAGAGAGACCCACACAGAGAGAGACGCACACAGAGAGAGATGCACACAGAGAGACCCACACAGAGAAAGACGCACACAGAGAGAGATACACACAGAGAGAGCCGCACACAGAGAGACGCGCACAGAGAGAGATGCACACAGAGGGAGACGCGCACAGAGAGATTCAGACAGAGAAAGACATGCACAGAGAGATGCACAGAGAAAGACATGCACAGAGAGAGACACACACAGAGAGAGGCGCACACAGAGAGACGCACACAGAGAGAGACGCGCACAGAGAGACGCACACAGAGAGACCCACACAGAGAGAGATGCACACAGAGAGAGAGACACGCACAGAGAGAGACACACACAGAGAGAGACACACAGAGAGAGAGAGACACGCACAGTGAGATGCACACAGAGAGAGACGCGCGCAGAGAGACTCACAGAGAGAGATATGCACACAGAGAGATTCAGACAGAGAAAGACATGCACAGAGAGTGACGCACACAGAGAGAGGCGCACACAGAGAGACGCGCACAGAGAGAGACATGCACAGAGAGAGACGCGCACACAGAGAGAGGCACACACAGAGAGACCCACACAGAGAGAGATGCACACAGAGAGAGAGACACGCACAGAGAGAGATGCACACAGAGACAGAGACACGCACAGAGAGAGATGCACACAGTGGGAGACGCGCACAGAGAGACACAGAGAGAGAGAGACGCGCACAGTGAGATGCACACAGAGGGAGACGCGCGCAGAGAGAGACGCGCACAGAGAGACTCACAGAGAGAGATATGCACACAGACAGATTCAGACAGAGAGAGACGCGCACAGAGACGTGCGCACAGAGAGAGACACGGAGAGAGAGAGACGCGCACAGAGAGATGCGCACAGAGAGACTCACAGAGAGAGATATGCACACAGAGAGATGCAGACAGAGAGAGATGCACACAGAGACGTGCGCACAGAGAGAGACACACAGAGAGAGACGCGCACAGAGAGACGCACACAGAGAGAGAGAGAAGTGCACAGAGAGAGACACGCACACAGAGAGAGACGCGCACATAGAGGGAGATGCGCAAAGAGAGACCTACCTCCACGATGTGAGAGGAGAAACCTGCCTGAGACATCTGTAGGCCGAACGCTGTCCCATTCTCACTGGTGCCTGTGGTGATAGAGAGAGAGCACTTGATAAGCACACACCAATGTGCTAACACACTCCTGTGCTGTAACACACACACACATTTACGCACACAGACAATCTGGTGCTGCTACACACAGTAATGCGCACTGCTGTGCTTGCCATACCCTCGAGACTGAAAATGCGGTCTCCCAGAGCATCCACAATGTCCTTCAGAGCTGCTTCATCCGTCACGTTGAAGAAGTGTTTGTCATCAGGGTCACTGGCGATGTACTTAATCTCATTCAGGAAGGCCTCAGGGTTTATTCCCCTCCGGTTATAGTAGCCAAGGACCTGGAGAACCCACAAACAAGTCAAGACAACACATACTCACACGCATACATTCACACACACAAACACACACTCTATTAAGCACATGTACTCTCTCACACATACTTTCTCTCTGTCTCACACAAACAGGGAGGTCGTGAGAGTAGGTGATAGAATGAGGAAGAGGAACAGTGATGAAGTGAGGAAAAGCAGTACATACAGCAATAGCGTAGCGCGTGATGCCGTCTTCCTCACTCTCCTCGATAGCCTGCTGCAGGTCAGGGCTGTCATGTGACTCTCCGTCTGTGATAACGATCATCACCTTCTTTGCACCACGCCGCCCGCCCTTCTTAAAAGCTTCAGCACTGCATTAACACAGCACACCGTGAGCACACTGACACACTAACACACCCTGAGCACACTGACACACTAACACACCCTGAGAACACTGACACACGAACACACCCTGAGCACACTGACATGTAGGTGAGCAGTCGTACCGCGCCATGCTGATGCCGAGAGCAGTTCGTGTCTCTTCTCCACCACGCTGCTCGATCTTACGTGCTGCCTTCACCACCTCCTCCACCGAGCGGAAATCATTCAGGTTAAACTCATGGACCACCTCCTCTCCGTACTGCAGGACTCCCACCTGAGCGACAAACACACAAACCTATAAAACACAACCTGAGCAACAAACACACACACACACACACAACCTGAGCAACAAACACACAAACCTATGAAACACAACCTGAGCAACAAACCCACAAACCTATGAAACACAACCTGAGCGACAAACACACAAACCTATGAAACACAACCTGAGCAATAAACACACACACACACACACAACCTGAGCAACAAACACACAAACCTATGAAACACAACCTGAGCAACAAACACACAAACCTATGAAACACAACCTGAGCGACAAACACACAAACCTATGAAACACAACCTGAGCGACAAACACACACACACACACACACACACACACAATCTGAGCGACAAACACATTCTCACAGGAGGCACTCTCATCTGATCAACAAACACACACACACACACACACACACTCACACACACAGCCTGAGCGACAAACACATTCTCACAGGAGGCACTCTCAGCTGATCAGCAAACAGCAGCACCTCCTTCTCCCACCTGTATTTGGCCCGGGCCGATGTAGAACTTCTGCAGGATCTTAATGAGGAAGTCCTGGACTTCATTCCAGGGGTAGATGGAGTTGGATCCATCCAGAACGATTACAATGTCCATGTAGGTATCACACCCTGTCATAAACACACATATGTTTACGTTTCATAAACACCTCACACAGGTGAGTAACCAAAGGTTGGTTTTAACCACACAGATATAATAACTGAGGGGACAGGAGAGCTGTGAACAGGGTCTTCCATTGTGCTGGTAATGGGAATGTAATGGTTTCTTTGTGTTAGCAGTCAGTTGGCAGAGGGTTTTCACATTGTGCAGGGAGGGAGGGCTCCTTACTCTGGAAGGCAGGAGCGATGGTACGGGAGAACTTGAAGCTGGCGTTGACACGGGAGCAGATGCCTGTGCTGTAGTACGACGTCCCACACTCATAGGACCACAGGGGGCCACAGGCCTACAACACAACAGACATTCACACACATTGTAGCACACACACACTCACACACACACAATCAGACTCACACTCCTCACACTCATGCACACACACACAGACAAACACAAACACACACACTCAGATTCACACTCACTCACACTCTCACACTCCCTCACACACACACACACACACACAGACATAGATGCACTGTAACAAACACACACTCAAACATACTCCCATGCAGTCAAACACACACGCATACACACCAGTGTTGGGAACTCACCACAAAGCTGTTGTCCTTGGGGTTGGATGCCAGAGTCATGCCCAGCCTCATCTGGTCTTTGCGCTCTGCAACATTGGTCAGAGATATCCTGCCTTAAAGAAACACACAAATACACAATGTGATTCACACACTCACACAGACACACACACACACACACACACAAAGACACTGTAACACACACACTCACATGCCCACACACACTAAGAGAGAGGAAGTGTATATATGTGTGTGGATATGTGTGTAGGTGTATGTGAGTGAAATGGAGAGGTTGGTATGTATGGGTGTGTTTCTGTGTGTGAGCAAGAGGGAGGTGTGTGTGTGTGTGTGAGGGAGTGAGAGGAGGAAGGGTGTGTGTGAGTGTGTGTGTGTGTGTGGGACTGAGGGGAGGGAGGGTTACCGTACCCAGGTTGAGTTTGGCACAGTTGTTGTTGGGCCTCCTGCTCATGGGGCATTTGTAGATATCTCCAGTCTGGTACAGGCCGTTAGTCTCTAATGGTGCTCCTACCAGCAGCCTGAAAACACACACACACACACACCATCACTTTCAGCATTGCTGAAAGGCAGACCTCCACCCTCCATCTGCACTGAAGCAAGCAAGGCTTTCCATCACCCCAGAGTTCCCCCCAAGCAATGGCACTGCAGTGCAGAGAGAGCGGTGTGAGTGTGAGTGTGAGTGTGAGTCTGCATGTGTGAGAGCGTGCATGCGTGTGAATGTGTATTCCACAGGGAATCTGTAAATACGGCATACATAAACCACCGAGTGGGAAACATCAAACTACCTGGGTTACAGACAGAGACATCAGTGTGGGAGTGCTGGGTTACACACAGACATCAGCATGAAAAGGCTGGGTTACAGACAGAGACATCAACATGAGTGCTGGGTTACAGACAGAGATATCAGTGTGGGAGTGCTGGGTTACAGACAGAGATATCAGTGTGGGAGTGCTGGGTTACAGACAGAGATATCAGTGTGGGAGTGCTGGGTTACAGACAGAAACATCAGTGTGGGAGTGCTGGGTTACAGACAGAGACATCAGTGTGGGAGTGCTGGGTTACAGACAGAGACATCAGTGTGGGAGTGCTGGGTTACAGACAGAGACATCAGTGTGGGAGTGATGGGTTGCAGACAGAGACATCAGTGTGGGAGTGATGGGTTACAGACAGAGACATCAGTGTGGGAGTGCTGGGTTACAGACAGAGACATCAGTGTGGGAGTGCTGGGTTACAGACAGAGACATCAGTGTGGGAGTGATGGGTTGCAGACAGAGACATCAGTGTGGGAGTGATGGGTTACAGACAGAGACATCAGTGTGGGAATGCTGGGTTACAGAGGCCTAGGCCAGTCAAACTCCATCAAGGCCTGTAAACAGACAAACGAGTGTGCAATGTCTGCAACGTTGTGGAAAATGCAAAATGCTGCATGTTTGCCTTGAGTTCGATTTGTAGGAGGCTGTATAAACAGAGACATGAGTCACAGAGCAGGGCATCTTGGGTAAGGCACTAAAATGCCAGCCTGCATGGTTGCTCAGGATCATGGAATGTTCAGCTCTAATTGGGCTACATTAGCCATGTGTGAACAATGACCCACATCTGTCCTGGGATGCACTTTCTTTGTGTGAAAAGGATGATAAAATTTTTCATTCTATTACAACAGGGTTTTTCAGGACAATCCATCTTTTGTTTTCTTCTGCCTGATCTCTGAGAGTAATCGTTCACACACCCAATCAGTCTACAGGCTGTGGACACAGGTCTGACAACAGCCTACAATCCCAGAGTTCCCTGCACTCATCTGAGTTTCACACAAAACCATGGCCCAATATCTCATGTCACACTGCATTCTGCCCTGATGCAAGCTGGGTAAATGTGCTTTCAAATGACATCAGAGCAATAGGGCCTGCAGGAACCAGGAAGGACAGATCTAAATACAGCAAAGAGCAGCTCTGCACACACACACACACACACACACACACACACACACACAGACACACACACAGACATACACACACACAGACACACAGACACACTCTCACACAGACACACACACACTCAGACATACACACACACACACACACACACTCACACACACACACACACACACACACACACACACACACACACACACACACACACACACACACACACACACACACACACACACACAAACACACACACCACACACACACACACACACACACACACACACACACAGTCAGACATATATACACACACACTCACACACAGACATACACACACACACTCACTCACACACAGACGCACACTCAGACATACACACACACTCTCACACACACACAGACATACACTCAGACATATACACACACTCACTCACTCACACACACACACACACACACAGACATATACACACACTCACTCACACACAGACATACACACACA
>JAFBMS010000369.1:0-2500 GCA_019788955.1 Albula glossodonta | reverse complement strand
GATTCTGGGTGATCTGCTTTTTTATTCCCTCTCTGTTTCCAGTCCAGCGTGTCAGCCCACTGACTCAGGGGCAGCAGTACACTGTGACAACAGGAAGCTGGCCCTCACGCATCACCAATTATTCACTGCCAGCGCAGCTGGAGGACCATGCAGAAATGAATGGAGGTAATGGAATGATTCTCTCAATGATACTGCCATGACCACACAGTACACTGCACACTGCCATGACCACACAGCACACTGAACACTGCACACTGCCATAATCACACTGCACACTGCACACTGCCATGACCACACAGCACACTGAACACTGCCATGACCACACGGCACACTGAACACTGCCCACTGCCATAACCACACTGCACACTGCCATAGCCACACAGCACACTTCACACTACCATAGCCACACTGCACACTGCCATGACCACACTGCACACTGCGCACTGCCATAACCCCACTGCACACTGCCATAGCCACACAGCACACTGCGCACTACCATAGCCACACTGCACACTGCCATGACCACACAGCACACTGCACACTGCCATGACCACACAGCACACTGCACACTGCCATGACCACACTGCACACCGCACACTGCACACTGCCATGACCACACTGCACACTGCACACTGCCATAACCACACTGCACACTGCCATAGCCACACAGCACACTGCGCACTACCATAGCCACACTGCACACTGCCATGACCACACAGCACACTGCACACTGCCATGACCACACAGCACACTGCACACTGCCATGACCACACTGCACACTGCACACTGCCATGACCACACAGCACACTGCACACTGCCATAGCCACACAGCACACTGCACATTGTCATGACCACACAGCACACTGCACACTGCCATAGCCACACAGCACACTGCACACTACCATTGCCACACTGCACACTCCCATGACCACACAGCACACTGCACACTGCCATAACCACACTGCACACTGCACACTGCCATAACCACACAGCACACTGCACACTGCCATAACCACACTGCACACTGCACACAGCACACCACCATAACCACACTGCACACTGCACACTGCCATGACCACACAGCACACTGCACACTGGCATAACCACACAGCACACTGCACACTGCCATAACCACACAGCACACTGAGCAACACCATAACCAAACAGCACACTGCACACTGCACACTGCCATAACCATACAGTACACTGAGCAACACCATAAACACAGTAAAACCCCTGTTTAGATAGCATGGTAAAATTCCTGCAAAGCTCACACAGTTAGAGTCATATGGAGATAACATAGATGAAGAGGGATAAAGGCGAGAGATTCCTATAAAAGCGTGGAATCCCAGACACAAGAACAAGGCCTGCATACTAGTTTTGGTCATTGGTTAACATTATCAGTTTCTGGTCAGTTTCAGGTTGGAATGTTATTTGTAATAGCTGCTATTCTTGTGTCTAGTTAGGTTCAGGTTGTAATGTTTGTCACTAGTAGGTTTGGAGCTCAAATTTTTGTTACTGGTAGGCTTCAGGCTGTAAGTGCATGGCGAAATCCAGATTGAAAACATGTGGTCCCTAAGAATGTTCCTGCATTAAAGATTAAAGAAAGACTGACCAATTATCCCTGAAAATGAGATGCAAGATGCTGAAAGAATGGAATGAGTACCAGGTTTAGGGTAAGTAGCAGAGCTGGGGTGAGTATCATGGTTTGGGGTGAGTAGCAGGTTTGGGGTGATTAATAGGGTTTGGGGTGAGTAGCAGGTTTGGGGTGATTAATAGGGTTTGGGGTGAGTAGCAGGTTTGGGGTGATTAATAGGGTTTGAGGTGAGTAGCAGGTTTTGGGTGATTAACAGGGTTTAGGGTGAGTAGCAGGTTTTGGGTGATTAACAGGGTTTGGGGTGAGTAGCAGGTTTTGGGTGATTAACAGGGTTTGGGGTGAGTAGCAGGTTTTGGGTGATTAACAGGGTTTGGGGTGAGTAGCAGGTTTGGTGTGATTAACAGGGTTTGGGGTGAATAGCAGGTTTTGGGTGATTAACAGGGTTTAGGGTGAATAGCAGGTTTGGTGTGATTAACAGGGTTTGGGGTGAGTAGCAGGTTTGGTGTGATTAACAGGGTTTGGGGTGAGTAGCAGGTTTGGTGTGATTAACAGGGTTTGGGGTGAGTAGCAGGTTTGGTGTGATTAACAGGGTTTGGGGTGAGTAGCAGGTTTGGTGTGATTAACAGGGTTTGGGGTGAGTAGCAGGTTTGGTGTGATTAACAGGGTTTGGGGTGAGTAGCAGGTTTGCGACAGGCAGGTTGTTCGAAAGACAGTGATAGCAAAATCAGTATCTTTACATTCCACCACGGGCAACAGCAAGCGCTGGCTCTCTCACACACACACACACACACACACACACACACACACACACACACACTCTCACTCACACACACACACACACACACACACACACTCCCACACACACACACACACACCAAAACACACACACACACACACACACAC
>JAFBMS010000368.1:107500-166956 GCA_019788955.1 Albula glossodonta | reverse complement strand
CCGAATGGAAATAGACACAGAATGTCAGTAATTAGAGAGATCCATATCTTTGCCTGGCCGTGGTAGCAAAGGTGCATGGGAAGATTGCCCCCCCCCACCCCCACATGCACCGAATGGAATATAACACAAATGTCAGGATTAGAGAGATCCATATCTTTGCCTGGCCGTGGTAGCACCCCCCCCCCCCCCACGCACCGAAAGGGCCGTGGTAGCACCCCCCCACCCCCACATGCACCGAATGGGCCGTGGTAGCACCCCCCACCCCCACATGCACCGAATGGGCCCGTGGTAGCACCCCCCCACCCCCACATGCACCGATGGAATAGACACAATGTCAGGATTAGAGAGATCCATATCTTTGCCTGGCCGTGGTAGCACCCCCCCACCCCCACATGCACCGAATGGGCCGTGGTAGCACCCCCCACCCCACATGCACCGAATGGGCCGTGGTAGCACCCCCCACCCCCACATGCACCGAATGGAAATAGACACAATGTCAGGATTAGAGAGATCCATATCTTTGCCTGGCCGTGGTAGCAAGGTGCATGGGAAGATTGCACCCCCCCACCCCACATGCACCGAATGGAAATAGACACATGTCAGGATTAGAGAGATCCATATCTTTGCCTGGCCGTGGTAGCACCCCCCACCCCCACACATGCACCGAATGGGCCGTGGTAGCACCCCCCCACCCCACATGCACCGAATGGGCCGTGGTAGCACCCCCCCACCCCCACATGCACCGAATGGGCCGTGTAGCACCCCCCCACCCCCACATGCACCGAATGCCGTGTAGCACCCCCCCACCCCCACATGCACCGAATGGGCCGTGGTAGCACCCCCCACCCCCCACATGCACCGAAGGGCCGTGGTAGCACCCCCCCACCCCCACATGCACCGAATGGGCCGTGGTAGCACCCCCCCACCCCCCCATGCACCGAATGGAATAGACACAATGTCAGGATTAGAGAGATCCATATCTCTGCCTGGCCGTGGTAGCACCCCCCACCCCCACATGCACCGAATGGGCCGTGGTAGCAGCCCCCCCCACCCCCACATGCACCGAATGGGCCGTGGTAGCACCCCCCCACCCCCACATGCACCGAATGGGCCGTGGTAGCACCCCCCCACCCCCACATGCACCGAATGGAAATAGACACAATGTCAGGATTAGAGAGATCCATATCTTTGCCTGGCCGTGGTAGCAAGGTGCCCCCCCCCACCCCACATGCACCGAATGGAAAGACACAATGTCAGGATTAGAGAGATCCATATCTTTGCCTGGCCGTGGTAGCAATGCCCCCCCCCCCACCCACATGCACCGAATGGAAATAGACACAGAATGTCAGGATTAGAGAGATCCATATCTTTGCCTGGCCGTGGTAGCAGGTGCCCCCCCCCCACCCCCACATGCACCGAATGGAAATAGACACAATGTCAGGATTAGAGAGATCCATATCTTTGCCTGGCCGTGGTAGCAAGGTGCCCCCCCCCACCCCCACATGCACCGAATGAAATAGACACAATGTCAGGATTAGAGAGATCCATATCTTTGCCTGGCCGTGGTAGCAAAGGTGCATGGGAAGATTGCCCCCCCCCCACCCCCACATGCACCGAATGGAAATAGACACAATGTCAGGATTAGAGAGATCCATATCTTTGCCTGGCCGTGGTAGCACCCCCCACCCCCACATGCACCGAATGGAAATAGACACAGAATGTCAGGATTAGAGAGATCCATATCTTTGCCTGGCCGTGGTAGCAAGGTGCCCCCCCCCCACCCCCACATGCACCGAATGGAAATAGACACAATGTCAGGATTAGAGAGATCCATATCTTTGCCTGGCCGTGGTAGCAAAGGTGCCCCCCCCCCACCCCACATGCACCGAATGGAAATAGACACAATGTCAGGATTAGAGAGATCCATATCTTTGCCTGGCCGTGTAGCAAGGTGCCCCCCCCCCACCCCCACATGCACCGAATGGAAATAGACACAGAATGTCAGGATTAGAGAGATCCATATCTTTGCCTGGCCGTGGTAGCAAAGGTGCCCCCCCCCACCCCCACATGCACCGAATGGAAATAGACACAATGTCAGGATTAGAGAGATCCATATCTTTGCCTGGCCGTGGTAGCAAAGGTGCATGGGAAGATTGCCCCCCCCCACCCCCACATGCACCGAATGGAAATAGACACAGAATGTCAGGATTAGAGAGATCCATATCTTTGCCTGGCCGTGGTAGCAAAGGTGCATGGGAAGATTGCCCCCCCCCACCCCCACATGCACCGAATGGAATAGACACAGAATGTCAGGATTAGAGAGATCCATATCTTTGCCTGGCCGTGGTAGCAAAGGTGCATGGGAAGATTGCCCCCCCCCCCCCCCCCACATGCACCGAATGGAAATAGACACAGAATGTCAGGATTAGAGAGATCCATATCTTTGCCTGGCCGTGGTAGCACCCGAATGGAAATAGACACAGAATGTCAGGATTAGAGAGATCCATATCTTTGCCTGGCCGTGGTAGCAAAGGTGCATGGGAAGATTGCCCCCCCCCCACCCCCACATGCACCGAATGGAAATAGACACAGAATGTCAGGATTAGAGAGATCCATATCTTTGCCTGGCCGTGGTAGCAAAGGTGCATGGGAAGATTGCCCCCCCCCCCCCCACATGCACCGAATGGAAATAGACACAGAATGTCAGGATTAGAGAGATCCATATCTTTGCCTGGCCGTGGTAGCAAAGGTGCATGGGAAGATTGCCCCCCCCCCACCCCCACATGCACCGAATGGAAATAGACACAGAATGTCAGGATTAGAGAGATCCATATCTTTGCCTGGCCGTGGTAGCAAAGGTGCATGGGAAGATTGCCCCCCCCCACCCCCACATGCACCGAATGGAAATAGACACAGAATGTCAGGATTAGAGAGATCCATATCTTTGCCTGGCCGTGGTAGCAAAGGTGCATGGGAAGATTGCCCCCCCCCACCCCCACATGCACCGAATGGAAATAGACACAATGTCAGGATTAGAGAGATCCATATCTTTGCCTGGCCGTGGTAGCAAAGGTGCATGGGAAGATTGCCCCCCCCCACCCCCACATGCACCGAATGGAAATAGACACAATGTCAGGATTAGAGAGATCCATATCTTTGCCTGGCCGTGGTAGCAAGGTGCATGGGAAGATTGCCCCCCCCCACCCCCACATGCACCGAATGGAAATAGACACAGAATGTCAGGATTAGAGAGATCCATATCTTTGCCTGGCCGTGGTAGCAAGGTGCATGGGAAGATTGCCCCCCCCCACATGCACCGAATGGAAATAGACACAATGTCAGGATTAGAGAGATCCATATCTTTGCCTGGCCGTGGTAGCAAGGTGCATGGGAAGATTGCCCCCCCCCACATGCACCGAATGGAAATAGACACAATGTCAGGATTAGAGAGATCCATATCTTTGCCTGGCCGTGGTAGCAAGGTGCATGGGAAGATTGCCCCCCCCCACCCCCACATGCACCGAATGGAAATAGACACAGAATGTCAGGATTAGAGAGATCCATATCTTTGTAGCCAGTCAGGCTTTCTGTTTCAGCGGTCCTCATCTGATCCCTTAGCCCTGTTGGCCCCGGCTCAGCCGCCATGGTATCATTAGCACTTGGCGTTTGTGTGCAGGAAACCCTCCTGAAGCCTTGTCTGAAAAACACGATCCAGCAGGACGGGGGGGGGGGCACGGTGTCAAAAGTGCCACTTTTTACAGGAAAAAAAAACCCCTTTTATGGCAGTCGCTTAATGTCAGAAAAACATCCATCGCTTTTGCAAGTATGAACTTCCAAATGGTTCAAAAATATTTCTGTGTTGTTTCTCATCAGTATTCATACATTTGGCTATGTGCAAATTTCGGTATCAAAACAAATAAGTTCTTTGGATGTAGCATCTATCCCATAAGCCAATGGAGACACCCAGACATGGCATTTTTCCAGATTTCTCATCTACGGGCATATGTTTGCACAGGCTCATTAAGGCAGAAGGGATCTCAGCTTAATGCCGAGTCAGATATTGAAATCTAGAGGAAAGGAAGCTCTTTCATTTGATATGTTTTTCAGTCATGTAGCACCTTGCCCATATGCTAACACAGACTCAACACAAAATAACATTTTACCTGATTTCAGATGTAAACTGCCAGAGAAAAGCTGTGCAATCTATTCGCAGTGTGTGTGTGTGTGTGTGTGAAGGTTATACAGACTTAGTTTATCTTGGTTTGTTCCTCATAACTATGAGAAGTCCTGTGATTTTGATAGGCAAGATTATAACTCAAAAAAAAGGTGGAGCTACTATATGTTTCAGTTGTCTGAGCTGAGTGTTTTGTTGTGTGGAGCAAAGCCTCTTGATTGTGTAAGTGATACTTTTAAGGTTGAATATTCTTTAAAATAACTTCGGTATTACTTTATATCTGGAATACATTCTTCAGACATTTAAACAATTCTCTTTTTCCATTAGAGTGAAATGGGGTGCATTTGGAGTAGCGCTTCACGCGGCAGCACAGAAATAAAGTGGTTCGGGGCTGGCGATGGGCCAGGCCTCCATCAGCCTCAGAGAAGCAGATTGACTGTGAGCTCGCCCTCTGCTTTACGCCTCACTGAAGATTGGCTGCTCCTGGAATTGAGAAGAAAACGGGTCGGGCCGGCGCTGAGATGTCGCCCCATTGAGGGGAACTCTGGACCAGCCTTGGGGCTCATCTTACTCAATACTGCAGTCTGAACGCACTCTATGATTGAATTCTGAAAGACTGCTGCCTGTCAGCAGTCAAGTGGATGGCCAGTGGGCAATAACACAGCACAGGAATCACTGCCTGTGACATCACAAAGGACAGCTGCAGCTTCAAATGGCTGCACGTTGTGACATCACAAAACTCGGCCACACTTCAATGAAATGAATCCCTTACATAAGTTATGTTGGCTAGCATTCCATACAATAGTTTATATTAGCAAACTGGGGTCTCTTGCTTTCATAGAATAAACAGTATTGAGCTACAATAAGCTAGTTAACTTTTCATAGCTGTGTTTTTAAGATTTTCTTCTAACTTTAAAAAAAATACATTTATTTGAAGAAACTCAGCAAAACTAAACATTTTTCTAAAAAAAAGATTTCGTTTTTCTAATCTAAGACTGCATAGCAAAATCAATAGACTAAATTTTTAATATCATGTAGTCCATAGAAATTGTTGCTGTTCAATAGGAAACTCTCCTGAATGAGTTTCTTTTTTAGTTTTGGTGTTTGTTCAGTGTGTGGGACACAATGTACTGCATTGAGTAAAAACTACAGTGAAGTACTACCTTATCTATGCCAGTTTAGGTGGGAATAATCAGAGTGAATACTGATTGGAATGCAATTACCTTTAACATTCAACAACTTTCTGTTAGTGTGTGCATATTTTGATTATAAAAAAAAGTAAAATAAACAAGTGCCATAAAAGTAACTAAAAACGTACCACTGCCATAAACTTGTTATTGAAAGCAAAGGCCAACCCAATTAAAAGGGAAACATCATTACAGGTACTGTACGGGACACTCAATGATCTCCTCGAAGCAATTAATTACAACCTCAGAGGCTGCTTCAGCTTCACAAATTATTAGAATGCTTCATCAATATAATCTATGCGTAATTACCCTTATTAAAAGCACTTTGTACACAGGTCTTAATTAGTGGAGGCAACAAACACTAAAGATTGTTTCCTAACAAGCTGTTTCCTGTCTCCCCGTCTTTCACGAATTTGGTTCATTAGCACTGAGCTCCCGCCCGGAATCAATGTGGCAGAGAAAACAGCTTTTGTGAGAAACATCTGAAGATTCTCATGTTCATTTATGAGTGACTGAAACTGCGGCCTGACAAATTTTTCCTCTTGTTTTTTATTTATTTTTTTCCTCACCTCTGAAAGATTAAGCAGGGGGACAGTGTTTCATTCGGTCCTGCGCGGCAGTGTTATTTAGCGCTCCTGGCAGCAGGATGATCTATGCGCGCGGTCACGCCGCCATGGCGACCCGATCAATATCGCCTGACCCGATATCTCCCAGCCGATTGTAATCAGTCTGCAGATTAATGAGCGAGATCCGTCTCACGGCGGGAGGGGGGGGAGAGGGGGGGCTGATCGCGTGGCGGATGTGGAGTTACCGCTGGAATTAACCAGCATGAGCTTAATCAGGGCTGAATGTGGGTGGAACAGGGGTATTTACAGCACTGGGGAAGTTACAGGGCAGTATGTGGATGAGGGGGGCAGTTACAGGGCAGTGTGTGCGTATGAGTGGGGCAGTTACAGGGCAGTGTGTGTGGATGAGTGGGGCAGTTACAGGGCAGTGTGTGTGGATGAGTGGGGCAGTTACAGGGCAGTATGTGTGGATGAGTGGGGCAGTTACAGGGCAGTGTGTGTGGATGAGGGGCAGTTACAGGACAGTGTGTGCGTATGAGGGGCAGTTACAGGGCAGTGTGTGCGTATGAGGGGGCAGTTACAGGACAGTGTGTGTGGATGAGTGGGGCAGTTACAGGGCAGTGTGTGTGGATGAGTGGGGCAGTTACAGGACAGTGTGTGTGGATGAGTGGGGCAGTTACAGGGCAGTATGGTTGGATGTGTGGGGCAGTTACAGGGCAGTGTGTGTGGATGAGGGGCAGTTACAGGACAGTGTGTGCGTATGAGGGGCAGTTACAGGGCAGTGTGTGCGTATGAGGGGGCAGTTACAGGACAGTGTGTGTGGATGAGGGGGGCAGTTACAGGACAGTGTGTGTGGATGAGTGGGGCAGTTACAGGGCAGTGTGTGTGTATGAGGGGGCAGTCACAGGGCAGTGTGTGCGTATGAGGGGCAGTTACAGGACAGTGTGTGCGTATGAGGGGCAGTTACAGGGCAGTGTGTGCGTATGAGGGGCAGTTACAGGGCAGTGTGTGTGGATGAGTTGGGCAGTTACAGGACAGTGTGTGTGGATGAGTGGGGCAGTTACAGGGCAGTGTGTGTGTATGAGGGGGCAGTCACAGGGCAGTGTGTGCGTATGAGGGGCAGTTACAGGGCAGTGTGTGCGTATGAGGGGCAGTTACAGGGCAGTGTGTGCGTATGAGGGGCAGTTACAGGGCAGTGTGTGTGGATGAGTGGGGCAGTTACTGGGCAGTGTGTGTGGATGAGTGGGGCAGTTACAAGGCAGTGTGTGTGGATGAGTGGGGCAGTTACAGGGCAGTGTGTGTGGATGAGTGGCAGTTACAGGACAGTGTGTGCGTATGAGGGGCAGTTACAGGGCAGTGTGTGTGGATGAGTGGGGCAGTTACAGGGCAGTGTGTGTGGATGAGTGGGGCAGTTACAGGGCAGTATGTGTGGATGAGTGGGGCAGTTACAGGACAGTGTGTGTGGATGAGTGGGGCAGTTACAGGGCAGTATGGTTGGATGTGTGGGGCAGTTACAGGGCAGTGTGTGTGGATGAGGGGCAGTTACAGGACAGTGTGTGCGTATGAGGGGCAGTTACAGGGCAGTGTGTGCGTATGAGGGGGCAGTTACAGGACAGTGTGTGTGGATGAGTGGGGCAGTTACAGGACAGTGTGTGTGGATGAGTGGGGCAGTTACAGGGCAGTGTGTGTGTATGATGGGGCAGTCACAGGGCAGTGTGTGCGTATGAGGGGCAGTTACAGGACAGTGTGTGCGTATGAGGGGCAGTTACAGGGCAGTGTGTGCGTATGAGGGGGCAGTTACAGGGCAGTGTGTGTGGATGAGTTGGGCAGTTACAGGACAGTGTGTGTGGATGAGTGGGGCAGTTACAGGGCAGTGTGTGCGTATGAGGGGGCAGTCACAGGGCAGTGTGTGCGTATGAGGGGCAGTTACAGGGCAGTGTGTGCGTATGAGGGGCAGTTACAGGGCAGTGTGTGCGTATGAGGGGCAGTTACAGGGCAGTGTGTGTGGATGAGTGGGGCAGTTACTGGGCAGTGTGTGTGGATGAGTGGGGCAGTTACAAGGCAGTGTGTGTGGATGAGTGGGGCAGTTACAGGGCAGGGTGTGTGGATGAGTGGGGCAGTTACAGGGCAGTGTGTGTGGATGAGTGGGGCAGTTACAGGGCAGTGTGTGCGTATGAGGGGGCAGTTACTGGGCAATGTGTGTGGATGAGTGGGGCAGTTACAGGGCAGTGTGTGTGGATGAGTGGGGCAGTTACAGGGCAGTATGTGTGGATGAGTGGGGCAGTTACAGGGCAGTGTGTGTGGATGAGTGGGGCAGTTACAGGGCAGTATGTGTGGATGAGTGGGGCAGTTACAAGGCAGCTTCACATGCAGTCCACCAAAGTGTGCTTTCTGTATGCAGCAGAGCAATGCAAGGCCATAAAAGTCTGTAACATTTAACTAACTTTGAAAGTTCCACTCATAAATCACTGCTATTTAAACTATGATGCCCGGGGGAAATGAGGAAAGTAAAAATCCAATTAATTAACTCCGGGTGGGCGGGGGTGATTTCGGGGGTGATTTTGGGGTTGATTTTAGGAAGGCAGATTGGAAAGTTAGCCGGGCATTAACACTCTAACAGTCATGATCTCATAAAGTAAACACACTGAGTCTAATTTATTGTATAATTGCAAAGATAATGCCTGGAAATGTTGCATGATATATGATTGGTCCAGAGAGAGCACCCTCCACCCCCACACAGTGGGATCGACCCCTCCCTCCTTCTTTACCAACAGTCCAGGTATAAAGTAGGCCCTGCCCACCAGCACTTGGCTGAATCTAATTTGTAAGCAAAGCTCCACTACTTAATGAACGAGACTCCGCCCAGCACCCCTCAGCTGAAGCTGCTTAATGAACGAGACTCCGCCCAGCACCCCTCAGCTGAAGCTGCTTAATGAACGAGACTCCGCCCAGCACACCCTCAGCTGAAGCTGCTTAATGAACGAGACTCCGCCCAGCACCCCTCAGCTGAAGCTGCTTAATGAACGAGACTCCGCCCAGCACCCCTCAGCTGAAGCTGCTTAATGAACGAGACTCCGCCCAGCACCCCTCAGCTGAAGCTGCTTAATGAACGAGACTCCGCCCAGCACACCCTCAGCTGAAGCTGCTTAATGAACGAGACTCCGCCCAGCACCCCTCAGCTGAAGCTGCTTAATGAACGAGACTCCGCCCAGCACCCCTCAGCTGAAGCTGCTTAATGAACGAGACTCCGCCCAGCACCCCTCAGCTGCTTTATGAATGAAGCTCTTGGCAAAATGTTTACCACCTGCAACTTAATATTCCCCGGCTTACATGACTCCACAACGACGTTTCAAAATGGAGGGCAGGAACTGAGGCGCTTCTGACGGCGCTCAGATACGAGACAGCTTCTGGCTCGTCTCCAGTGTGGGGTGATTTTCACTGCAAAGCACAAACACTCAGCTTTAAGAGGAAAAAAAATATATTTTTTTAAAAGCCCAGTCCTTGTCAATATATCACGCTTTATTGACATCGAGTTTTAACAAAGCAGATTCAGAATTTGTTTTGCTGTAGTAGTTATGTCATGTGTAACAGACTCAATCTCCTTGACATACAGGTCAGGGTCCTCTGGTTTCAAGTCTGTTTTTAAAAAACATGTATTGATGAAGGGAGGAAGAATCCCTCTGAAACCCCTTTCACTGTTGAGAACGGAGAGCAGGTCAAAACATTTTCATCTTCACATGATCAAGCAAACCAAACTAACTCTGGGGTGTTCTACTGAAAGTTATATTGTCCAGGGTTGACATGACCCAGTCCAGAACGGTAGCGAGAAAAACGGGACAGCAGAGACGGTGGGATTAAAGCGGTAAGACAGGAAGGCTGTCCACTGGAACATCCATCTTAGTAAACAGCGCAGAGTGGAGTCTGCTCCATTTTATGAGACAGGCCAGTAAACTGCAGCGCATAAATAAGGGTGAAGATTAACAGCAGGATGAGCTAACTTTATCTTTCTCATGTGACCCATAACGCCTTAATGGCTAAACTAGTATGTACCAGGTTTCAAAATCAGTGTGACTCAGATAGTTGAGTGTCTGTCCTCTTTAGATTTATCCGATGTCTGCTGGCAGTTTTATTCTGTTCTTCTCTAACATTTTGCCCAGGCAGGTCATTCTCAGCTCCTCCTGACCTGCATTAAGTCACACAAAGGAGAAGGGTGCGACAGCACTGTCAAAAATAGTGCAGGCAATCTGGATACAATGTATCAGTACAGTTCATGCATATTGTTGAACACTGCCCCATGGCAGCCAGACACACCCTATGTTAGTACTGGCACTCTGAATTCCATTTTGCAGAACTGATGTTGGAATAAAACACATGATCATTTCTAAAAGGTGTATCAGCAATCAACTGCAGATACCCACCAAATCACTACAGAAGCTTCCCCATCATCAAACAATGTCTTGTTAAAAGGATGAGTTGAAGGACATAGAGATGAAAGCAAATGAGACAAATGAGGAATGGTTTCGTTGCTTTCAGATGGCTCAAGCTGATATGCTATTTGCTAACCAGTTGAGGGGAATTGATAAGAACTTGAAATTAAACTTCCAGCATACTTTATGTCTTTTATCACTGCCGGCAGAGTTTATATTTGAAGTTAATTGTGTGCACATATCTCTGATGCCTTCTGCTCTGATTCCCAATACTCAACGCTACACAAGCACAAGGAGGGTACTGGAAAGGAAGACCTCCCAGCTCATTTGAAAGTCTGTTTCTTATTTGCCTCTGCAGATTATTCCATTCACTAAAGAGGCATGTCTCCCAGAAAAATCCATCGTCCACCGTTAGGACTGACTGTGCCATTTCCTTTTCAGATCTTGGCTTTGATTGTTTTTGAAGTGGACATGAGGGCCAACATCTAACGACCTGCTCTCTGCAGGTTCTGCCCTATTGTGACTCATAGAGTGGACGAATGTATGTCCACTCCTGAGACCTAACAGACTTGGGCAGCCTGGCCAGGTGTAATTAAAACATATAAGTATAAATACATGGATCAAATAAAATGCACGACTGTCCAATTATGATTCCCATACCTGTTCTTGGTAGGGTAAGGGAAATATGTATGGTTGCCCTTGGCCCACATTCACCCTCCCACTCTGTGCCACTCTTTCTATGCCTGTCACTAGGAGAAGTGCATATAAGGACCCAAAATGGCCGCCGCCATGTGAGACCAATGCGGCATTATGTTTGGTGTTTTTCTTTTCTTTTTTTTTTCTGCAAAGTTAAAAGTATAAAAAAGCACTGCTTCATGAACTTTGGTCACATCAAACAACGAGAGTTGCAGTTGTGAGGACAGTTTGGTGAGGTCAAACAATTAACACAGGTTTTTTGGTTTGGAGTTTGGTTGCTGCCATAGTGGAGGGAAACAAACTGAGTATTTGTATATCCGATGGGAAAACTACTTGGACCTTTCCTGGATTATTTTTGCATCACGGGTCTTCCTTTTTGCATTCTGACCTTGTTTTGCTTTGTGGTTTTTAACATGAAAGAACTGAATGAGATTGAAACAAACAATAATTGAGTCATATCCTTATATATCTTTTTATGTTGTCTATGTTTTGTCACATTTCTATATCTTTCTCCATTCAATCTGCACTTTTACCAACACTCAAAGGTGTCACAAATAAATTAACCTCAATGCAGTATGTCTATGTGTTTTTAGATCCCCTATTGCTGTAGAGTAATATAGAATTGTGACACTATTTTCCCCAATGATTGGCAATATATGTGTATGCAGTTTTTGAATATACTTATTAAAACATGTTCTCAGTGTATGTGTTAGCTAGAAATATGCAATTTGTTCCTGCAGCTCTTTCTTCCGAGCACAGGTTTAAGGTTAGTTACAGGTGTGCACATAATCATAACCAAACAGGTGATAAACCTTTCATCACTGCAGGACATGTTGCTATTGGATGTTCACTTGGAGTTGGAGTTTTTATATCTGTGTAACGTAATCGAACACTAGAGTTGTTTTGGCAGCATTTTTAAACACAATTATTCCTTCCACAGTTGCTAAGCAATACAAGTACAGATATTACTATGCTACATGTCTGACATCAAGATCAGAGAGCGCTAAAACTTTTTCCCATTTACATTAACAAAATCAAACTAGTGTAGGTACACTGGGATTTAATGACACAGTGGAAACTTAGTGACTGATTGTGACCTTGCATTAAATGTTATTGTCATTAAATGTTTCCATATGGATTTAAATGCTAATACATTCAAATGTAGCCTCAACAACCTAAAAATGCATAGAACCTTTTAGACATAGGTTTTATTCTGTGATCCTCTGACTTTATTTTGCACACTATCCATAATTCAAAACAAATCAAAGTTTTCGTTTACAGAAGGCTGCACAGAATTATGTTTACAAAAACAAAGTAAGTATATTTTGGCACTGCTGTCATGACAGCTTAGCTCTTTGATTAAACTTTGATGCTTTTCCAGGACATGTCTTTGATGAATAAAAAGGGGAATAACAAAAGTAATTTAACAGAAAGGAAGTTTGTTTGATATTTCTAAGATGGTAAACTGTTTGATGGGTGAATCTTATGCAACTATGCCAAACTGTTGTGGGTTTTAAATTCGCTCAAATGAAAGACAGATGCTCCAACATGCAATGACTGCTAAACTTTGTGTGGAAAAAAGGTGGACAGAATAACCAGGACTGCACAGAATGCAGCTCCTCTTCCTATGGTCTGAGAGGGGTTTGGGGGGGGGGGGGTGGGGGGTGGGGGGGTCTGCGACGGAGCAGGGGTGGAACAGGGCTAAACCAACCCCCCTCTTCTGTGCATGTTCATATTGAGTATTGACCCTGCATCCAAACACACACGGTCTGTGCACCTGCCAGGATGATGGATGGGGTGGGGTGGGGGGGCGGGGGGTGGAGGGCTTGTGGAGTCTTAGATACAGAGTTAATTCCTGTCCCCCTACATTCTTACAAATGTCAATACTCTTCCCGTTTAACTAGCGCTTGCCTGAGTGCCCGTTCTCCCCTTTCGGCTGTAGATTACAGCGATTTCAGCCATTTCTTTAAATAATGTGAATATTCGGGTAAACAAGATATTTAAAGAAAAAAAAAATCATTTTTTAAAAATGAAAATGACACAATACAGCCTAATCCAGTTCTTTAGAAACAGATTTTCTTGTTTGTTTAACATGTGAGGAAAACAGAGAATTATGAGAGTAGATTAGTACAGAAACCTCCAAGCTCAGGTGTTAATACACCTGAACATTTTTAATCCCAGACAAAACATTACAGATATTTTCCAACCCTCCTCATTCAATCGCCTTTCCCAGATGATGCACACCTATCCCTACATAGAAAACTCCGCTTCGGAATGGCCCTGTAACGCCGCGGCTGATTCAGGACCCGCTGCTATTGGCTGTTGGAGGCGATGGAGGTCCCGTTAGAGGCCATTGATCTTTGTGCGGACCCGGTGGCGTGACGCTGCTGCTGCCAGCGCCGCCTGATGAAAAGAATGATGGAGCGCTCCACTGCCTTTGAAGTTCCCGCAGAACCCCTGCATTTCGCACACTCCGTATCAGACCCTGCATTTAAATTTAAAACACTGCGCGGATTTCACCGAAGCTCTCCAAAAAGACGCAATCTTATTTCACCCCTGCCATTCAACCCCCCAGCTATTCTGATTATTCTGATTTTCACACAAGCTGTACTGTACATAACACACACACACACACACACACTCTTTCCCACTTTCCTCTCTCTCTCACTTTCAGACACACACACACACACACTCTTTCCCACTTTCCTCTCTCTCTCTCTCTCACACACACACTCTTTCCCACTTTCCTCTCTCTCTCTCTCACACACACACACTCTTTCCCACTTTCCTCTCTCTCTCTCTCTCTCTCTCACACACACACACACACACACACACACTTTCCCACTTTCCTCTCTCTCTCTCTCTCTCTCTCACACACACACACACACACTCTCTTTCCCACTTTCCTCTCTGTCTCTCTCGCTCTCTCTCTCACACACACACGCACACACTTTCCTCGCTGTCTCTCTCTCTCTCACACACACACACATTTCTGTGATTCCCGCCTCCTTATGTTGATTCCCTCATAGAGCAAGGGAGCTGTTTTTTGGGCTGTTTTATTCAGGCCAGGCACTGAGGTGCTTTTAGAGTTTGTGTTTTTCATGTATGCCATTGATAAAATGGGAATGCTCCAGTGCACAGCCTGTAGCTGTGATTGGCTGTTAAAGTAATCATATGCCTGAACGGGGCCCCTTACTGCTCGGGGTACTGTAGGATACTCCTCATGTACCTTCACTCCCTCACAATTACCCTGCATCTCAGACAGAATCCCTCTCTCCAATCAGACCACGATTCACTTTCCTGCCAAAATAATAATCCCCCCCCCCCCCCACAATGTGCACACAACCCGATTCACCTTGCCTTCCCCCACAGTCTTGATATCGAGAGGCTTTTATTTAGCTTGGCGAATGGGGAGAGTGGAATTCCAAAGGTGTGCCACCTGAGGCAGATGGAAAAAGGTGGCGAGAACCAATTAATGGCCCCAGTGACTCAAAAGCAATTTCCCAGCGGATTTATCACCCAATGGCTGTTGAGTGCATTCCTGTCACTTCGGAAGCCTTGCTATTGTTTTGTTTGTGCACCTTTTGATTGTTTTTCTGAGCCCCATCCCCTGAATTGTTAGCAATGTCTCCAATATGGACAAAGTTTACACTCAGAGTTACTCTGGGAAGATTAGCTAATTTGGCTACAAGCTTTCAACAACATGAGCCACTTCTGCTGAGCTCAGCTACGAAGGAAACTGCAGACAGTTAATTTTTCTGTACTGCTGTGTTATTAGTTCTTAGCCTCTATTGGACTACAAATAGGACTGTCTTTAGCAGTGCAAGCTTCCTCATCGAAAGTGTAACAACAAAGACAGTTAATGGAAGTGTTTTGGAATTCAATTTGACTAGTGCATGCTCCCATTTCAATTTGGTTACAAATGAAAATGAAATGTACCTCATATACATATAATTATACAATTTGCCAAAAAAATTTAAAAAGCGTACATGACAAAAACAAAGTCACAGTTGAGTGACATTTCAGGATTCATTGAGGAAATATGAAATCAATAATGAGCTGGGTGGACCAGATCATTCACCCCCAAATGCCTACAGAAAGGGGTGCAAATGGGTAGATGAAGAGAAAAGGTGAGTAGCAAATAAATACCTGAGATAACAGGTATTACCCATTTACTGCAATAAGGTAATGATGGACGGTAACCTGCTCTACAGAATATTTTTGAACAGCAAAATATAATAATTTTCATGCAGAATCAAAACAAAACCTGCAGGGTCAGGTGTTAATGAAGTCATGAAAAATGCTTTATGACACAGAGGCAATTTTATTGCAAAGCTTTGAGGGCTATTGAACCTGTCCCCAGCACAATGCAGTCTGATGGATTACCAGCAACAAAAACAAGCATGAATTATTTATTCAGCTTTCATTACATAGATACTGAGAGATTGAGTGAACCGCTGAAAACCAAAGTTATTTTTGTAGCATTTGTGCAATACTGTTATCAGTTTGAGGATACACAGGTACAAGTATAGGGGTTACAGATCCAACTGAGTAGCAGTTGGTAGCACATGGAAATTTGTACACACACTTGAACATACAAAAAAACTGCATTAAACCACTGCTGAGCTGAAGTCACAAGACACATACGAGAAAACTTAATTCTAAAAATGCTAGAAAAAACCCAAGAAATGATAACATTCACCTTGCTCCTTTTAAGCAGAAATATATATACAAACCCTAACCCTGATCCTAAAAACCCTCATCCTAGAAACCCTAACCGTGATCCGAGAAACCCTACCCTAGAAACCCTAACCCTAACCCAAGAAACCGTAACCCTGATCTGAGAAACCCTAACCCTAGAAACCGTAACCCTGATCTGAGAAACCCTAACCCTAAAAACCCTAACCCTAAAAGTATAAACCCTAACCCTAGAAACCCTAACCCTAATCCTAGGAACCCTAACCCTAGAAACCCTAACCCTAATGCTATAAACCCTAAACCTAGAAACCCTAACCCTAATGCTATAAACCCTCATCCTAGAAACCCTAACCCTAAAAATCCTAACCCTAGAAACCCTAATCCTAAAAACCCTAACCCTAGAAACCCTAACCCTAATCCTAGAAACCCTAACCCTAGAAATTCTAACCCTAATGCTATAAACCTATATATAGGGTTTCCCAGATCAGCGTTAGAGTTTCTAAGATTAGGGTTAGGGTTTCGAGGGTTAGGGTTTATAGCATTAGGGTGAGGGTTTTTAGAGTTAGGGTTTCTAGGTTTAGGGTTTATAGCATTAGGGTTAGGGTTTCTACAGTTAGGGTTAAGGTTTTTAGGATTAGGGTTAGGGTTTCTAGGGTTAGGGTTTCTCAGATCAGCGTTAGAGTTTCTAGGATTAGGTTAGGGTTTCTAGGGTTAGGGTTTTTAGGATTAAGGTTTCTAGGGTTAGGGTTTATAGCATTAGGGTAGGGGTTTCTAGGGTAAGAGTTTATAGCATTAGGGTTAGGGTTTCAAGGATTAGGGTTTCTAGGGTTACGGTATCTAGGGTTAGGGTTTCAAGGATTAGGGTTAGGGTTTCTAGGGTTAGGGTTTATAGCATTAGGGTTAGGGTTTCTAGGGTTAGGGTTTATAGCATTAGGATTAGGGTTTTTAGGGTTAGGGTTTCTAGGGTTAGGGTTTATAGCATTAGGGTTAGAATTTCTAGAGTTAGGGTTTATAGCATTAGGGTTAGAATTTCTAGGGTTAGGGTTTCTAGGATTAGGGTTAGGCTAATGCTATAAACCCTAAACCTAAAAACCCTAACACTAAAAACCCTAACCCTAGAAACCCTAACCCTAGAAAAATTCTAACGTTAATGCTATAAACCTATATATAGGTTTTCTCAGATCAGCGTTAGAGTTTCTAGGATTAGGGTTAGGGTTTCTAGGATTAGGGTTAGGGTTTCTAGGATTACGGTTTATAGCATTAGGATTAGGGTTTCTAGGGTTAGGGTTAGGGTTTCTAGGCTTAGGGTTTATAGCATTAGGGTTAGGGTTTCTAAGGTTAGGGTTTATAGCATTAGGGTTAGTGTTTCTAGGGTTAGGGTTTATAGCATTAGGGTTAGTGTTTCTAGGGTTAGGGTTAGGGTTTCTAGGATTAGGGTTTCTAGGGTTAGGGTTAGAGTTTCTAGGGTTAGGGTTTATAGCATTAGGGTTAGGGTTTCTAAGGTTAGGGTTTATAGCATTAGGGTTAGTGTTTCTAGGATTAGGGTTTATAGCATTAGGGTTAGTGTTTCTAGGGTTAGGGTTTCTAGGGTTAGGGTTT
Source organism: Albula glossodonta (assembly GCA_019788955.1). Taxonomy (NCBI): domain Eukaryota; kingdom Metazoa; phylum Chordata; class Actinopteri; order Albuliformes; family Albulidae; genus Albula; species Albula glossodonta. The sequence goes on along the minus strand of JAFBMS010000368.1, from coordinate 149,609 downwards.
CTAGGATTAGGGTTTCTAGGGTTAGGGTTAGGGTTTCTAGGGTTAGGGTTTATAGCATTAGGGTTAGAGTTTCTAGGGTTACGGTTAGGGTTTCTAGGGTTAGGGTTTATAGCATTAGGGTTAGGATTTCTAGGCTTAGGGTTTATAGCATTAGGGTTAGGGTTTCTAGGGTTAGGGTTTATAGCATTAGGGTTAGTGTTTCTAGGGTTAGGGTTAGGGTTTCTAGGGTTAGGGTTTAATGCATTAAGGTTACAATTTCTAGGGTTAGGGTTTCTAGGGTTAGGGTTTACAGCATCAGGGTTAGAATTTCTAGGGTTAGGGTTTCTAGGGTTAGGGTTGGGGTTTCTAGGATTAGAGTTAAGGTTTCTAGGATTAGGGTTAGGCTAATGCTATAAACCCTAAACCTAAAAACCCTAACCCTAATCCTAGAAAACCTAACCCTAAAAACCCTAACCCTAATCCTAGAAACCCTAACCCTAGAAATTCGGACCCTAATGCTATATACCTATATATAGGGTTTCTCAGATCAGCGTAAGAGTTTCTAGGATTAGGGTGAGAGTTTCTAGGGTTAGGGTTTATAGCATGAGGGTTAGGGTTTCTAGGGTAAGAGTTAGCGTTTATAACATTAGGGTTAGGGTTTCTAGGATTAGGGTTAGAGTTACTAGGGTTAGGGTATATGAGATTAGGGTGAGGATTTTAGGGTTAGGGTTTCTAGGCTTAGGGTTTATAGCATTAGGGTTAGGGTTTCTATGGTTAGGGTTTCATGGATTAGGGTTAGGGTTTCTAAGCTTAGGGTTTATAGCATTAGGGTTAGGGTTTCTAGGGTTAGGGTTTCATGGATTAGGGTTAGGGTTTTTAGGGTTAGGGTTAATAGGATTAGGGTAGGGTTTTTAGGGTTAGGGTTTATAGCATGAGAGTTAGGGTTTCTAGGGTTAGGGTTAGCGTTTATAGCATTAGGGTTAGGGTTTCTAGGGTTAGGGTATATAGGATTAGGGTGAGGGTTTTAGGATTAGGGTTTCTAGGATTAGGGTTAGTGTTTGTAGGGTTAGGGTTTTTAGGGTTAGGGTTTATAGCATTAGGGTTAGGGTTTCAAGGATTAGGGTTAGGGTTTCTAGAGTTAGGATTTATAGCATTAGGGTTAGGGTTTCTAGAGTTAGGATTTATAGCATTAGGGTTAGGGTTTCTAGGGTTAGGGTTTCATGGATTAGGGTTACGGTTTTTAGGGTTAGGGTTTCTAGGGTTAGGGTTTTTAGGGTTAGGGTTTCTAGGTTTAGGGTTTATAGCATTAGGGTTAGGGTTTCTAGGATAACCCTAACCCTAGGAACCCTAACCCTAAAAACCCTAATCCTAGAAACCCTAACCCTAGAAACCCTGACCCTAATGCTATAAACCCTAAACCTAAAAACCCTAACCCTACCCCCTAAACCTAAAAACCCTAACCCTAACCCTAGAAACCCTAACCCAAATGCTATAAATCCTAACTCTAGAAACCCTAACCCTAATCCTAGAAACCCTAACCCTAAAAAGCCTCACCCTAGAAACCCTAACCCTAAAAACCTGACCCTAGAAATCCTAATGCTATAAACCCTAACCCTAATACTATAAACCCTAACCCTAGAAACCCTAACCCTAATGCTATAAACCCTAACCCTAATCCTAGAAACCCTAACCCTAAAAACCCTCACCCTAGAAACCCTAACCCTAATCCTAGAAACCCTAACCCTAATGCTATAAACCATAACCCTAGAAACCCTAACCCTAATGCTATAAACCCTAACCCTAGATACCGTAACCCTAAAAACCCAAACCCTCATGCTATAAACCCTAACCCAAGAACCCTAACCCTAATGCTATGAACCCTAACCCTAGAAACCCTAACCCTAATCCTATAAACCCTAACCCTAATCCTTGAAACCCTAACCCTAGAAACCCTAACCCTAAAAGTATAAACCCTAACCCTAGAAACCCTAACCCTAATCCTAGGAACCCTAACCCTAGAAACCCTAACCCTAATGCTATAAACCCAAACGTAGAAACCCTAACCCTAGAAACCCTAAACCTAGAAACCCTAAACCTAGAAACCCTAACCCTAAAAACCCTAACCTTAACCCTAGAAACCCTAAAAACCCTAACCCTAGAAACGCTAACCCTAGAAATTCTAACCCTAATGCTATAAACCTACATATAGGGTTTCTCAGATCAGCGTTAGAGTTTGTAAGATTAGGGTTAGGGTTTCTAGGATTAGGGTTTATAGCATTAGGTTGAGGGTTTCTAGGGTTAGGGTTTGGGTTTTTAGGATTAGGGTTATTGTTTCTAGGGTTAGGGTTTCTCAAATCAGCGTTAGAGTTTCTAGGATTAGGTTCGGGTTTCTAGGGTTAAGGTTTTTAGGATTAGAGTTTCTAGGGTTAGGGTTTATAGCATTAGGGTAGGGGTTTCTAGGGTTAGAGTTTATAGCATTAGGGTTAGGATTTTTAGGGTTAGGGTTTCAAGGATTAGGGCTTCTAGGGTTAGGGTTTCTAGGATTAGGGTTAGGGTTTCTAGGGTTAGGGTTTATAACATTAGGAATAGGGTTTCTAGGGTTAGGGTTTATAGCATTAGGATTAGGGTTTTTAGGGTTTCTAGGCTTAGGGTTTATAGCATTAGGGTTAGAATTTCTAGGGTTAGGGTTTATAGCCTTAGGGTTAGAATTTGTAGGGTTAGGGTTTCTAGAGTTAGGGTTTCTAGGATTAGGGTAAGAGTTTCTAGGGTTAGGGTTTCTAGGATTAGGGTTAGGCTAATGCTATAAACCCTAAACCTAAAAACCCTAACACTAAAAACCCTAACCCTAGAAACCCTAACCCTAAAAAAATTCTAACGTTAATGCTATAAACCTATATATAGGTTTTCTCAGATCAGCGTTAGAGTTTCTAGGATTAGGGTTAGGGTTTCTAGGATTAGGGTTTATAGCATTAGGGTTAGGGTTTCTAGGATTAGGGTTTATAGCATTAGGGTTAGGGTTTCTAGGGTTAGGGTTAGGGTTTCTAGGGTTAGTGTTTATAGCATTAGGGTTAGGGTTTCTAAGGTTAGGGTTTATAGCATTAGGGTTAGTGTTTCTAGGGTTAGGGTTTATAGCATTAGGGTTAGGGTTTCTAGGATTAGGGTTTCTAGGGTTAGGGTTTATAGCATTAGGGTTAGGGTTTCTAGGGTTAGGGTTCATAGCATTAGAGTTAGTGTTTCTAGGGTTAGGGTTTCTAGCATTAGGGTTAGGGTTTCTAGGGTTAGGGTTGGGGTTTCTAGAATTAGATTTAAGGTGTCTAGGAGTAGGGTTAGGCTAATGCTATAAACCCTAAACCTAAAAACCCTAACCCTAATCCTAGAAACCCTAACCCTAATCCTAGAAACTCTAACCCTAGAAATTCTAACCGTAATGCTATATACCTACATACAAAGGGTTTCTCAGATCAGCGTAAGAGTTTCTAGGCTTAGGTTTAGGGTTTCTAGGATTAGGGTTTCTAGGATTAGGGTTGGGGTTTCTATGGTTAGGGTATATGGGATTAGGGTGAGGGTTTTAGTGTTAGGGTTTCTAGGCTTAAGGTTTATAGCATTAGGGTTAGGGTTTCATGGATTAGGGTTACGGTTTTTAGGATTAGGGTTTCTAGGGTTAGGGTTAGGGTTTTTAGGGTTAGGGTTAGGGTTTATTGGTTTAGGGTTTATAGCATTAGGATTAGGGTTTCTAGGATAACCGTAACCCTAGCAACCCTAACTCTAACCCTAAACACCCTAATCCTAGAAACCCTAACCCTGGAAACCCTAACCCTAATCCTAAAAACCCTAACCCTAACCCTAGAAAACCTACCCCTTATGCTATAAAGCCTTACCCTAAAAACCCTAACCCTAATCCTAAAAACCCTAACCCTAGAAACCGTAACCCTAATCTGAGAAACCCTAACCCAAGAAACCCTAACGCTAATGCTATAAACCCTAACCCAAGAAACCCTAACCCTAACCCTAGAAACCCTAATCATAAAAACCCTAATCCTAGAAACCCTAACCCTAATGCTATAAACCCTAAAAACCCTAGAAACCCTAGACCAAATGCTATAAATCCTAACTCTAGAAACGCTAACCCTAATCTTAGAAACCCTAACCCTAAAAAGCCTCACCCTAGAAACCCTTACCCTAAAAACCCTAACCCTAATACTATAAACCCTAACCCTAATTCTATAAACCCTAACCCTAGAAACCCTAACCCTAATGCTATAAACCCTAACCCTAATCCTAGAAACCCTAACCCTAACAACCCTAACCCTAACCCTAGAAACCCTAACCCTCATGCTATAAACCCTAACCCAAGAAAACCTAACCCTAATGCTATGAACCCTAACCCTAGAAACCCTAACCCTAATGATATGAACCCTAACCCTAGAAACCCTAAGCCTAATCTTAGAAACCCTAACCCTAAAAACCCTCACCCTAGAATACCGAACCCTAAAAACCGAAATCCTAGAAACCCTAACCCTAATACTATAAACCCTAACCCTAGAAACCATAACCCTAAACACCCTAACCCTAATGCTATAAACCCTAACCCTAGAAACCCTAACCCTAATCCTAAAAACCATAACACTAACCCTAGAAACCCTAACGCTAACCCTAGAAACCCTACCCCTAATGCTATAAACCCTAACCTTAGAAACCCGAACCCTAATGATATTAACCCGAACCCTACAACCCTAACCCTAGAAACCCTAATCCTAGAAACCCTTACCCTAAAAACCCTAACCCTACTGCTATAAACCCTAACCCTAGAAACCCTAATCCTAGAAACCCTAACCCTAATACTATAAACCCTAACCCTAAAAACCCTAACCCTAGAAACCCTAACCCTAATGCTATAAACCCTAACCCTAGAAACCCCAACCCTAATGCTATAAACCCTAACCCTAGAAACCCTAACCCTAATGCTATAAACCCTAACCCTAACCCTAGAAACCCTAACCCTAATGCTATAAACCCTTACTTTAGAAACCCTAACCCTAATGCTATAAACCCTAACCCTAATCCTAAAAACCCTAATCCTAGAAACCCTAACCCAAAAAACCCAAACCCTAGGAACCCTAACCCTAATGCTATAAACCCTAACCCTAGAAACACTAACCCAAATGCTATAAATCTTAACTGTAGAAACCCTAACCCTAATCCTAGAAACCCTAACCGTAGAAACGCTCACCCTAGAAATCCTAACCCTAAAAACCCTAACCCTAACCCTAGAAAACCTAACCCTAATACTATAAACCCTGACCCTAGAAACCCTAACCCTAATGGTATAAACCCTAACCCTAGAAACCCTAACCGTAATGCTATAAACCCTAACCCTAGAAACCCTAACCCTAGAAACCATAACCCTAAACACCCTAACCCTAATGCTATAAACCCTAACCCTAGAAACCCTAACCCTAATCCTAAAAACCATAACACTAACCGTAGAAACCCTAACCCTAACCCTAGAAACCCTAACCCTAATGCTATAAACCCTAACCTTAGAAACCCTAACTCTAATGATATAAACCCTAACCCTAGAAACCCTAATCCTAGAAACCCTTATCCTAAAAACCCTAACCCTAACCCTAGAAACCCTAACCCTACTGCTATAAACCCTAACCCTAGAAACCCTAACCCTAGAAACCCCAATCCTAGAAACCCTAACCCTAATACTATAAACCCTAACCCTAGAAACCCTAACCCTAAAAACCCTAACCCTAATGCTATAAACCCTAACCCTAGAAACCCTAACCCTAATGCTATAAACCCTAACCCTAGAAACCCTAACCCTAATGCTATAAACCCTAACCCTAGAAACCCTAACCCTAATGCTATAAACCCTTACTTTAGAAACCCTAATCCTAATGCTATAAACCCTCACCCTAATCCTAAAAACCCTAATCCTAGAAACCTTAACCCAAAAAACCCAAACCCTAGGAACCCTAACCCTAATGCTGTAAACCCTAACCCTAGAAAAACTAACCCAAATGCTATAAATCTTAACTGTAGAAACCCTAACCCTAATCCTAGAAACCCTAACCGTAAAAACGCTCACCCTAGAAATCCTAACCCTAAAAACCCTAACCCTAACCCTAGAAAACCAAACCCTAATACTATAAACCCTAATCCTAGAAACCCTAACCCAAAAAACCCTCATCCTAGAAACCGTAACCGTAACCCTAAAAACCCTAACCCTAGAAACTCTAATCCTAGAAACCCTAACCCTAATGCTATAAACCCTAACCCTAGAAACCCTAACCCTAATGCTAGAAACCCTAACCCTAGAAACCCTAACCCTAATGCTATAAACCCTAACCCTAGAAAACCAAACCCTAATACTATAAACCCTAACCCTAGAAACCCTAACCCTAATGCTATAAACCCTAACCCTAGAAACCCTAACCCTAATGCTATAAACCCTAACCCTTGAAACCCTAATCCTAGAAACCCTTACCCTAAAAACCCTCATCCTAGAAACCATAACCGTAACCCTAAAAACCCTAACCCTAGAAACTCTAATCCTAGAAACCCTAACCCTAATGCTATAAACCCTAACCCTAATGCTAGAAACCCTAACCCTAGAAACCCTAACCCTAATGCTATAAACCCTAACCCTAGAAACCCTAACCCTAATGCTATAAACCCTAAACCTAGAAACCCTAACCCTAACCCTAGAAACCCTAACCCTAATGCTATAAACCTTTACCTTAGAAACCCTAACCCTAATGCTACAAACCCTAACCCTAGAAACCCTAATCCAAAAAACCCTAACCCTTGAAACCCCAACCCTAATGCTATAAACCCTAATCCAGGAAACCCTAACCCTAGAAACCCTAATCCAAAAAACCCTAACCCTTGAAACCCCAACCCTAATACTATAAACCCTAAACCTAGAAACCATAACCCTAATGCTATAAACCCTAACCTTAGAAACCCTAACCCTGACCCTAGAAACCCTAATCCTACAAACCCTCACCCTAGAAATCCTAACCCTGAAAACCCCAACCCTAACCCTAGAAACCCTAATCCTAGAAACCCTAACCCTATCACTATAAACCCTAACCCTAGAAACCCCAACCCTAATGCTATAAAGCCTAACCCTAAGAACCCTAACCCTAATGCTATAAACCCTAACCCAAGAAACCCTAACCCTAGAAACCCTAATCCTAGAAACCCTTACCCTAATACTACAAACCCTAAGCCTACAAACCCTAAGCCTAAAAACCCGAACCCTAATGCTATAAAACCTAATCCTAGAAACCCTAATCCTAAAAACCCTAACCCTAGAAACCCTAACCGTAAAAACCCTAACCCTAATGCTATAAACCCTAACCATAGAAACCCTAACCCTATCACTATAAACCCTAACCCTAGAAACCCTAACCCTAATGCTATAAAGCCTAACCCTAAGAACCCTAACCCTAATGCTATAAACCCTAACCCAAGAAACCCTAACCATAGAAACCCTAATCCTAGAAACCCTTACCCTAATACTACAAACCCTAAGCCTAAAAACCCGAACCCTAAAAACCCTAACCCTAATGCCATAAAACCTAATCCTACAAACCCTAACCCTAACGCTATAAACCCTAACCCTAGAAACCCTAATCCTAAAAACCCTAACCCTAGAAACCCTAACCGTAAAAACCCTAACCCTAATGCTATAAACCCTAACCGTAGAAACCCTAACCCTAAAAACCGTAACCCTAATGCTGTTAACCCTAACCGTAGAAACCCTAACCCTAGAAACCCTAACCCAAATGCTGTAAACCCTAACCGTAGAAACCCTAACCCTAAAAACCCTAATCCTAGAAACCCTAACCCAAAAACCCAAACCCTAGGAACCCTAACCCAAATGCTATAAACCCTAACCCTAGAAACCCTAACCCAAATGCTATAAACCCTAACCCTAGAAACCCCAACCCTAATGCTATAAACCCTAACCCTAGAAACCCTAACCCTAAAAACCCTAACCCTAATGCTATAAACCCTAACCCTAGAAACCCTAACCCTAATGCTATAAACCCTAACCCTAGAAACCCTAACCCTAATGCTATAAACCCTAACCCTAGAAACCCTAACCCAAAAACCCAAACCCTAGGAACCCTAACCCAAATGCTATAAACCCTAACCCTAGAAACCCTAACCCTAACACTATAAACCCTAAACCTAGAAACCCTAACCCTAATGCTATAAACCCTAACCATAAAAACCCTCACCCTAGAAACCCTAACCCTAATGCTATAAACCCTAACCCTAAAAACCCTAACCCAAAAAACCCAAACCCTAGAAACCCTAACCCTAATGCTATGAACCCTACTCCTAGAAACCCTAACCCTAATGCTATAAACCCTAACCCTAGAAACCCTAACCCTAATGCTATAAACCCTAACCCTAGAAACCCTAACCCTAATGCTATAAACTCTAACCCTAGAAACCCTCACCCTAGAAACCCTAACCCTAAAAACCCTCACCCTAGAAACCGTAACCGTAACCCTAAAAACCCTAACCCTAAAACCCTAATCCTAGAAACCCTAACCCTAACACTATAAACCCTAAACCTAGAAACCCTAACCCTAATGCTATAAACCCTAACCGTAGAAACCCTAACCCTAATGCTATAAACCCTAACCCTAGAAACCCTAATCCTAATGCTATGAACCCTAACCCTAGAAACCCTAACCTTAACCCTTAAAACCCTAACCCTAATACTATAAACCCTAACCCTAGAAACCCTAACCCTAATGCAATAAACCTTAACCCTAGAAACCCTAACCCTAATGCTATAAACCCTAAACCTAGAAACCCTAACCCTAACCCTAGAAACCCTAACCCTAATGCTATAAACCCTAACCCTAGAAACTCTAACGCTAATGCTATATACCCTAACCCTAGAAACCCTAAGCCTAATGCTATAAACCCTAACCCTAAAAACCCAAACCCTAGAAACCCTAACCCTAATGCTATGAACCTTAACCCTAGAAACCCTAACCCTAAAAACCCAACCCTAATGCTATAAACCCTAATCCTAGAAACCCTAACCCTAATGCTATAAACCCTAACCCTAGAAACCCTAATCCTAGAAACCCTAACCCTAATACTATAAACCCTAACCCTAAAAACCCTAACCCTAGAAACCCTAACCCTAATGCTATAAACCCTAACCCTAGAAACCCCAACCCTGATGCTATAAACCCTAACCCTAGAAACCCTAACCCTAATGCTATAAACCCTAACCCTAACCCTAGAAACCCTAACCCTAATACTATAAACCCTTACTTTAGAAACCCTAACCCTAATGCTATAAACCCTAACCCTAATCCTAAAAACCCTAATCCTAGAAACCCTAACCCAAAAAACCCAAACCCTAGGAACCCTAACCCTAATGCTATAAACCCTAACCCTAGAAACACTAACCCAAATGCTATAAATCTTAACTGTAGAAACCCTAACCCTAATCCTAGAAACCCTAACCGTAAAAACGCTCACCCTAGAAATCCTAACCCTAAAAACCCTAACCCTAACCCTAGAAAACCTAACCCTAATACTATAAACTCTGACCCTAGAAACCCTAACCCTAATGGTATGAACCCTAACCCAAGAAACCCTAACCCTAATGCTATAAACCCTAACCCTAGAAACCCTAACCCTAGAAACCATAACCCTAAACACCCTAACCCTAATGCTATAAACCCTAACCCTAGAAACCCTAACCCTAATCCTAAAAACCATAACACTAACCGTAGAAACCCTAACCCTAACCCTAGAAACCCTAACCCTAATGCTATAAACCCTAACCTTAGAAACCCTAACTCTAATGATATAAACCCTAACCCTAGAAACCCTAATCCTAGAAACCCTTATCCTAAAAACCCTAACCCTAACCCTAGAAACCCTAACCCTACTGCTATAAACCCTAACCCTAGAAACCCTAACCCTAGAAACCCCAATCCTAGAAACCCTAACCCTAATACAATAAACCCTAACCCTAGAAACCCTAACCCTAAAAACCCTAACCCTAATGCTATAAACCCTAACCCTAGAAACCCTAACCCTAATGCTATAAACCCTAACCCTAGAAACCCTAACCCTAATGCTATAAACCCTAACCCTAGAAACCCTAACCCTAATGCTATAAACCCTTACTTTAGAAACCCTAATCCTAATGCTATAAACCCTCACCCTAATCCTAAAAACCCTAATCCTAGAAACCTTAACCCAAAAAACCCAAACCCTAGGAACCCTAACCCTAATGCTGTAAACCCTAACCCTAGAAAAACTAACCCAAATGCTATAAATCTTAACTGTAGAAACCCTAACCCTAATCCTAGAAACCCTAACCGTAAAAACGCTCACCCTAGAAATCCTAACCCTAAAAACCCTAACCCTAACCCTAGAAAACCAAACCCTAATACTATAAACCCTAACCCTAGAAACCCTAACCCTAATGCTATAAACCCTAACCCTAGAAACCCTAACCCTAATGCTATAAACCCTAACCCTTGAAACCCTAATCCTAGAAACCCTTACCCTAAAAACCCTCATCCTAGAAACCGTAACCGTAACCCTAAAAACCCTAACCCTAGAAACTCTAATCCTAGAAACCCTAACCCTAATGCTATAAACCCTAACCCTAGAAACCCTAACCCTAATGCTAGAAACCCTAACCCTAGAAACCCTAACCCTAATGCTATAAACCCTAACCCTAATGCTATAAACCCTAAACCTAGAAACCCTAACCCTAACCCTAGAAACCCTAACCCTAATGCTATAAACCTTTACCTTAGAAACCCTAACCCTAATGCTACAAACCCTAACCCTAGAAACCCTAATCCAAAAAACCCTAACCCTTGAAACCCCAACCCTAATGCTATAAACCCTAATCCAGGAAACCCTAACCCTAGAAACCCTAATCCAAAAAACCCTAACCCTTGAAACCCCAACCCTAATACTATAAACCCTAAACCTAGAAACCATAACCCTAATGCTATAAACCCTAACCTTAGAAACCCTAACCCTGACCCTAGAAACCCTAATCCAAAAAACCCTAACCCTTGAAACCCCAACCCTAATACTATAAACCCTAAACCTAGAAACCATAACCCTAATGCTATAAACCCTAACCTTAGAAACCCTAACCCTGACCCTAGAAACCCTAATCCTACAAACCCTCAGCCTAGAAATCCTAACCCTGAAAACCCCAACCCTAACCCTAGAAACCCTAATCCTAGAAACCCTAACCCTATCACTATAAACCCTAACCCTAGAAACCCTAACCCTAATGCTATAAAGCCTAACCCTAAGAACCCTAACCCTAATGCTAAAAACCCTAACCCAAGAAACCCTAACCCTAGAAACCCTAATCCTAGAAACCCTTACCCTAATACAACAAACCCTAAGCCTACAAACCCTAAGCCTAAAAACCCGAACCCTAATGCTATAAAACCTAATCCTAAAAACCCTAACCCTAGAAACCCTAACCGTAAAAACCCTAACCCTAATGCTATAAACCCTAACCATAGAAACCCTAACCCTATCACTATAAACCCTAACCCTAGAAACCCTAACCCTAATGCTATAAAGCCTAACCCTAAGAACCCTAACCCTAATGCTATAAACCCTAACCCAAGAAACCCTAACCATAGAAACCCTAATCCTAGAAACCCTTACCCTAATACTACAAACCCTAAGCCTAAAAACCCGAACCCTAAAAACCCTAACCCTAATGCCATAAAACCTAATCCTAGAAACCCTAACCCTAATGCTATAAACCCTAACCCTAGAAACCCTAATCCTAAAAACCCTAACCCTAGAAACCCTAACCGTAAAAACCCTAACCCTAATGCTATAAACCCTAACTGTAGAAACCCTAACCCTAAAAACCCTAACCCTAATGCTGTTAACCCTAACCGTAGAAACACTAACCCTAGAAACCCTAACCCAAATGCTGTAAACCCTAACCGTAGAAACCCTAACCCTAAAAACCCTAATCCTAGAAACCCTAACCCAAAAACCCAAACCCTAGGAACCCTAACCCAAATGCTATAAACCCTAACCCTAGAAACCCTAACCCAAATGCTATAAATCCTAACTGTAGAAACCCTAACCCTAATCCTAGAAACCCTAACCATAAAAACCCTCACCCTAGAAACCCTAACCCTAATGCTATAAACCCTAACCCTAAAAACCCTAACCCAAAAAACCCAAACCCTAGAAACCCTAACCCTAATGCTATGAACCCTACTCCTCGAAACCCTAACCCTAAAAACCCTAACCCTAATGCTATAAACCCTAACCCTAGAAACCCTAACCCTAATGCTATAAACCCTAACCCTAGAAACCCTAACCCTAATGCTATAAACTCTAACCCTAGAAACCCTAATCCTAGAAACCCTAACCCTAAAAACCCTCACCCTAGAAACCGTAACCGTAACCCTAAAAACCCTAACCCTAGAAACCCTAATCCTAGAAACCCTAACCCTAACACTATAAACCCTAAACCTAGAAACCCTAACCCTAATGCTATAAACCCTAACCGTAGAAACCCTAACCCTAATGCTATAAACCCTAACCCTAGAAACCCTAATCCTAATGCTATGAACCCTAACCCTAGAAACCCTAACCTTAACCCTTAAAACCCTAACCCTAATACTATAAACCCTAACCCTAGAAACCCTAACCCTAATGCAATAAACCTTAACCCTAGAAACCCTAACCCTAATGCTATAAACCCTAAACCTAGAAACCCTAACCCTAACCCTAGAAACCCTAACCCTAATGCTATAAACCCTAACCCTAGAAACTCTAACGCTAATGCTATATACCCTAACCCTAGAAACCCTAAGCCTAATGCTATAAACCCTAACCCTAAAAACCCAAACCCTAGAAACCCTAACCCTAATGCTATGAACCTTAACCCTAGAAACCCTAACCCTAAAAACCCAACCCTAATGCTATAAACCCTAACCCTAGAAACCCTAACCCTAATGCTATAAACCCTAACCCTAGAAACCCTAACCCTAATGCTATAAACCCTAACCCTAGAAACCCTAATCCTAATCCTAGAAACCCTAACCCTAAAAACCCTCACCGTAAAAACCGTAACCCTAGAAACCCTAACCTTAACCCTTAAAACCCTAACCCTAATGCTATAAACCCTAACCCTAGAAACCCTAACCCTAATCCTAAAAAACATAACCCTAACCTTAGAAACCCTAACCCTAATGCTATAAACCCTAACCCTAGAAACTCTAACGCTAATGCTATATACCCTAACCCTAGAAACCCTAAGCCTAATGCTATAAACCCTAACCCTAAAAACCCAAACCCTAGAAACCCTAACCCTAATGCTATGAACCTTAACCCTAGAAACCCTAACCCTAAAAACCCAACCCTAATGCTATAAACCCTAATCCTAGAAACCCTAACCCTAATGCTATAAACCCTAACCCTAGAAACCCTAATCCTAGAAACCCTAACCCTAATACTATAAACCCTAACCCTAAAAACCCTAACCCTAGAAACCCTAACCCTAATGCTATAAACCCTAACCCTAGAAACCCCAACCCTGATGCTATAAACCCTAACCCTAGAAACCCTAACCCTAATGCTATAAACCCTAACCCTAACCCTAGAAACCCTAACCCTAATACTATAAACCCTTACTTTAGAAACCCTAACCCTAATGCTATAAACCCTAACCCTAATCCTAAAAACCCTAATCCTAGAAACCCTAACCCAAAAAACCCAAACCCTAGGAACCCTAACCCTAATGCTATAAACCCTAACCCTAGAAACACTAACCCAAATGCTATAAATCTTAACTGTAGAAACCCTAACCCTAATCCTAGAAACCCTAACCGTAAAAACGCTCACCCTAGAAATCCTAACCCTAAAAACCCTAACCCTAACCCTAGAAAACCTAACCCTAATACTATAAACTCTGACCCTAGAAACCCTAACCCTAATGGTATGAACCCTAACCCAAGAAACCCTAACCCTAATGCTATAAACCCTAACCCTAGAAACCCTAACCCTAGAAACCATAACCCTAAACACCCTAACCCTAATGCTATAAACCCTAACCCTAGAAACCCTAACCCTAATCCTAAAAACCATAACACTAACCGTAGAAACCCTAACCCTAACCCTAGAAACCCTAACCCTAATGCTATAAACCCTAACCTTAGAAACCCTAACTCTAATGATATAAACCCTAACCCTAGAAACCCTAATCCTAGAAACCCTTATCCTAAAAACCCTAACCCTAACCCTAGAAACCCTAACCCTACTGCTATAAACCCTAACCCTAGAAACCCCAATCCTAGAAACCCTAACCCTAATACTATAAACCCTAACCCTAGAAACCCTAACCCTAAAAACCCTAACCCTAATGCTATAAACCCTAACCCTAGAAACCCTAACCCTAATGCTATAAACCCTAACCCTAGAAACCCTAACCCTAATGCTATAAACCCTAACCCTAGAAACCCTAACCCTACTGCTATAAACCCTTACTTTAGAAACCCTAATCCTAATGCTATAAACCCTCACCCTAATCCTAAAAACCCTAATCCTAGAAACCTTAACCCAAAAAACCCAAACCCTAGGAACCCTAACCCTAATGCTGTAAACCCTAACCCTAGAAAAACTAACCCAAATGCTATAAATCTTAACTGTAGAAACCCTAACCCTAATCCTAGAAACCCTAACCGTAAAAACGCTCACCCTAGAAATCCTAACCCTAAAAACCCTAACCCTAACCCTAGAAAACCAAACCCTAATACTATAAACCCTAACCCTAGAAACCCTAACCCTAATGCTATAAACCCTAACCCTAGAAACCCTAACCCTAATGCTATAAACCCTAACCCTTGAAACCCTAATCCTAGAAACCCTTACCCTAAAAACCCTCATCCTAGAAACCGTAACCGTAACCCTAAAAACCCTAACCCTAGAAACTCTAATCCTAGAAACCCTAACCCTAATGCTATAAACCCTAACCCTAGAAACCCTAACCCTAATGCTAGAAACCCTAACCCTAGAAACCCTAACCCTAATGCTATAAACCCTAACCCTAATGCTATAAACCCTAACCCTAGAAACCCTAACCCTAACCCTAGAAACCCTAACCCTAATGCTATAAACCTTTACCTTAGAAACCCTAACCCTAATGCTACAAACCCTAACCCTAGAAACCCTAATCCAAAAAACCCTAACCCTAGAAACCCCAACCCTAATACTATAAACCCTAAACCTAGAAACCATAACCCTAATGCTATAAACCCTAACCTTAGAAACCCTAACCCTGACCCTAGAAACCCTAATCCAAAAAACCCTAACCCTTGAAACCCCAACCCTAATACTATAAACCCTAAACCTAGAAACCATAACCCTAATGCTATAAACCCTAACCTTAGAAACCCTAACCCTGACCCTAGAAACCCTAATCCTACAAACCCTCAGCCTAGAAATCCTAACCCTGAAAACCCCAACCCTAACCCTAGAAACCCTAATCCTAGAAACCCTAACCCTATCACTATAAACCCTAACCCTAGAAACCCTAACCCTAATGCTATAAAGCCTAACCCTAAGAACCCTAACCCTAATGCTATAAACCCTAACCCAAGAAACCCTAACCCTAGAAACCCTAATCCTAGAAACCCTTACCCTAATACAACAAACCCTAAGCCTACAAACCCTAAGCCTAAAAACCCGAACCCTAATGCTATAAAACCTAATCCTAAAAACCCTAACCCTAGAAACCCTAACCGTAAAAACCCTAACCCTAATGCTATAAACCCTAACCATAGAAACCCTAACCCTATCACTATAAACCCTAACCCTAGAAACCCTAACCCTAATGCTATAAAGCCTAACCCTAAGAACCCTAACCCTAATGCTATAAACCCTAACCCAAGAAACCCTAACCATAGAAACCCTAATCCTAGAAACCCTTACCCTAATACTACAAACCCTAAGCCTAAAAACCCGAACCCTAAAAACCCTAACCCTAATGCCATAAAACCTAATCCTAGAAACCCTAACCCTAATGCTATAAACCCTAACCCTAGAAACCCTAATCCTAAAAACCCTAACCCTAGAAACCCTAACCGTAAAAACCCTAACCCTAATGCTATAAACCCTAACTGTAGAAACCCTAACCCTAAAAACCCTAACCCTAATGCTGTTAACCCTAACCGTAGAAACACTAACCCTAGAAACCCTAACCCAAATGCTGTAAACCCTAACCGTAGAAACCCTAACCCTAAAAACCCTAATCCTAGAAACCCTAACCCAAAAACCCAAACCCTAGGAACCCTAACCCAAATGCTATAAACCCTAACCCTAGAAACCCTAACCCAAATGCTATAAATCCTAACTGTAGAAACCCTAACCCTAATCCTAGAAACCCTAACCATAAAAACCCTCACCCTAGAAACCCTAACCCTAATGCTATAAACCCTAACCCTAAAAACCCTAACCCAAAAAACCCAAACCCTAGAAACCCTAACCCTAATGCTATGAACCCTACTCCTCGAAACCCTAACCCTAAAAACCCTAACCCTAATGCTATAAACCCTAACCCTAGAAACCCTAACCCTAATGCTATAAACCCTAACCCTAGAAACCCTAACCCTAATGCTATAAACCCTAACCCAAGAAACCCTAATCCTAGAAACCCTAACCCTAAAAACCCAAACCCTAGAAACCCTAACGCTATGAACCCTAATCCTACAAACCCTAACCCTAAAAACCCTAACCCTAATGCTATAAACCCTAACCCTAGAAACCCTAATCCTAATGCTATGAACCCTAACCCTAGAAACCCTAACCTTAACCCTTAAAACCCTAACCCTAATACTATAAACCCTAACCCTAGAAACCCTAACCCTAATGCAATAAACCTTAACCCTAGAAACCCTAACCGTAAAAACCCTAACCCTAATCCTAGAAAAACTAACCCTAATGCTATAAACCCTAACCCTGGAAACCCTAACCCTAACCCTAGAAACCCTACCCATAAAAACCGTAACCCTAATGCCATAAACGCGAACCCCAGAAACCCTAACCCTAGAAACCCTAAACCTAATGCTATAAACCCTAACCCTAGAAACTCTAACGCTGATCTCAGAAATTCTAACCCTAGAAACCCTAACCCCAGAAACCATAACCCTGATCTGAGAAACCCTAATCCTAGAAACCCTAACCCTAATGCTATAAACCCTACCCCTAGAAACACTAACCCTAATGCTGTAAACCCTAAGTGTAGAAACCCTAACCCTAAAAACCCTAACCCTAATGCTATAAACCCTAACCCTAAAAACCCTAATCCTAGAAACCCTAACCCAAAAAACCCAAACCCTAGGAACCCTAACCCTAATGCTATAAACCCTAACACTAGAAACCCTAACCCAAATGCTATAAATCCTAACTGTAGAAACCCTAACCCTAATCCTAGAAACCCTAACCGTACAAACCCTCACCCTAGAAACCCTAACCCTAGAAACCCTAACCCTAATGCTATAAACCCTAACCCTAGAAACTCTAACGCTAATGCTATATACCCTAACCCTAGAAACCCTAAGCCTAATGCTATAAACCCTAACCATAAAAACCCAAACCCTAGAAACCCTAACCCTAATGCTATGAACCTTAACCCTAGAAACCCTAACCCTAAAAACCCAACCCTAATGCTATAAACCCTAACCCTAGAAACCCTAACCCTAATGCTATAAACCCTAACCCTAGAAACCCTAACCCTAATGCTATAAACCCTAACCCTAGAAACCCTAACCCTAATGCTATAAACCCTAACCCTAGAAACCCTAACGCTATAAACCCTAACCCTAGAAACCCTAATCCTAGAAACCCTAACCCTAAAAACCCTCACCCTAGAAACCGTAACCGTAACCCTAAAAACCCTAACCCTAACCCTAGAAACCCTAATCCTAGAAACCCTAACCCTAACACTATAAACCCTAAACCTAGAAACCCTAACCCTAATGCTATAAACCCTAACCGTAGAAACCCTAACCCTAATGCTATAAACCCTAACCCTAGAAACCCTAATCCTAATGCTATGAACCCTAACCCTAGAAACCCTAACCTTAACCCTTAAAACCCTAACCCTAATACTATAAACCCTAACCCTAGAAACCCTAACCCTAATGCAATAAACCTTAACCCTAGAAACCCTAACCGTAAAAACCCTAACCCTAATCCTAGAAAAACTAACCCTAATGCTATAAAGCCTAACCCTGGAAACCCTAACCCTAACCCTAGAAACCCTACCCATAAAAACCGTAACCCTAATGCTATAAACGCGAACCCCAGAAACCCTAACCCTAGAAACCCTAAACCTAATGCTATAAACCCTAACCCTAGAAACTCTAACGCTGATCTCAGAAATTCTAACCCTAGAAACCCTAACCCCAGAAACCATAACCCTGATCTGAGAAACCCTAATCCTAGAAACCCTAACCCTAATGCTATAAACCCTACCCCTAGAAACCCTAACCCTAATGCTGTAAACCCTAAGTGTAGAAACCCTAACCCTAAAAACCCTAACCCTAATGCTATAAACCCTAACCCTAAAAACCCTAATCCTAGAAACCCTAACCCAAAAAACCCAAACCCTAGGAACCCTAACCCTAATGCTATAAACCCTAACACTAGAAACCCTAACCCAAATGCTATAAATCCTAACTGTAGAAACCCTAACCCTAATCCTAGAAACCCTAACCGTACAAACCCTCACCCTAGAAACCCTAACCCTAATGCTATAAACCCTAACCCTAGAAACTCTAAAGCTAATGCTATATACCCTAACCCTAGAAACCCTAAGCCTAATGCTATAAACCCTAACCATAAAAACCCAAACCCTAGAAACCCTAACCCTAATGCTATGAACCTTAACCCTAGAAACCCTAACCCTAAAAACCCAACCCTAATGCTATAAACCCTAACCCTAGAAACCCTAACCCTAATGCTATAAACCCTAACCCTAGAAACCCTAATCCTAATCCTAGAAACCCTAACCCTAAAAACCCTCACCCTAAAAACCGTAACCGTAACCCTAAAAACCCTAACCCTAGAAACCCTAATCCTAGAAACCCTAACCCTAACACTATAAACCCTAAACCTAGAAACCCTAACCCTAATGCTATAAACCCTAACCGTAGAAACCCTAACCCTAATGCTATAAACCCTAACCCTAGAAACCCTAACCCTAATGCTATGAACCCTAACCCTAGAAACCCTAACCCTCGCCCTAAAAACCCTAACCCTAGAAACCCTAACCTTAACCCTTAAAACCCTAACCCTAATGCTATAAACCTTAACCCTAGAAACCCTAACCGTAAAAACCCTAACCCTAATCCTAGAAAACCTAACCCTAATGCTATAAACCCTAACCCTGGAAACCCTAACCCTAAAAACCGTAACCCTAATGCTATAAACGCGAACCCTAGAAACCCTAACCCTAATGCTATAAACTCTAACCCTAGAAACTCTAATGCTGATCTCAGAAATTCTAACCCTAGAAACCCTAACCCTAGAAACCATAACCCTGATCTGAGAAACCCTAACCCTAGAAACCCTAACCCTAATGCTATAAACCCTACCCCTAGAAACCCTAACCCTAATGCTATGAACCCTAACCCTAGAAACCCTAATCCTAGAAACCCTAACCGTAGAAACCCTAACCCTAATGCTATGAACCCTAACCCTAGAAACCCTAATCCTAGAAACCCTAACCCTAATACTATAAACCCTAACCCTAGAAACCCTAACCCTAATGCTATAAACCCTATCCCGAGAAAACTTAACCCTAATGCTATACACCCTAACTCTAGAAACTTAAACCCCAATCCTAGAAACCCTAACCGTGAATAAGAAACCCTAATCCTAGAAATTCTAATTATAGAAACCCTAACCCTAATGCTATGAACCGTAACCCTTCAAACCCTAACCCTAATCCTAGAAACCCTAACCCTAATGGATAAACCCTAACCCTAGAAACCCTAACCCTAATGCTATAAACCCTAGCCCTAGAAACCCTAACCCTGACCTAAGAAATCCTGACCCTAACCCTAGAAACCCTGACCCTAACCCTAGAAACCCTAACCCTGGTCCGAGAAACCCAAACCCAAGAAACCCTAATCCTAACCCTTGAAACCCTTACCCTAACCCTAGAAACCCCGACCCTAACCTAAGAAACCCTAACCCTAGTAACCCTGACCCTAACCCTAGAAACCCTAACCCTAACCTAAGAAACCCTAACCTTAACCGAAGAAACCCTAACCCTAGAAACCCTAACCCTAATGCTATAAACCCTAGCCCTATAAACCCTAACCCTAGAAACCCTAACCCTAATGCTATAAACCCTAACCCTAGAAACCCTAACCCTAATCCTAGAAACTCTAACCCTAACCTTAGAAACCCTAATCCTAGAAACCCTAACCCTAACCTAAGAAACCCTAATCCAAGAAATGATAACCTTCACCTTGCTCTTTTGAAGCAGAAATATATATAGAATGTTTAAGGTTTTTAGGGTTAGGGTTTGTTGGGTTGATATTAGGGTTAGGATTTGTTGAAAAACAAGGATAATTTATTCTTTCATTATGCTGAGACTAAGAGATGGAGTAAAATTCAGAAAATAAAAGTTGTGTGTAGCATTTGTGCAATACTGTTAATTTGCCATTACACAGACACATATATAGGGGTCACAGAGTCACACATGTACACACACTTGAGCATTCAAAAAACTGGATCAAATCACTTTTCAGCTGAAGCCAGATCATAACAATAACACAGCTACACACAGTAATAAAATCTAAGTTCTAAATCTAAGTCAACTAAAGCTAGAACACAAATATATTATTTGCATTTCATAGAAGTTGAATATAATATATTTTTCCACTTTGGTTGCTTTCTGACTTGTTAAACTACCTATAAAACTAGCATGAAATTTATTTTATTTACGTACATTATTACCATGCCATTGCTATAATTCAATGGTGCAGTACACACAATGAAATATTCTGACCTGAATCTCATTTTTCAATTGCACAAACGTCACCAGACACATGCATAATTTATGTTCTCAAATGAACAAATCCAACGACTCATTTCATCATATATAATTCATGTTCATGCAACAGAATTGATTTTTAAGGAATGTTTCCCATTTTCCCCACCCAGCTGCACTCATAGGTACAGCATGCAGAGTCTGTAACACCATATATAACACACTAATGCCAGGCATTACTCTCCTGTTATAATAACCCAATGCCATGCAATAACATAGTCATGCTGCATAATAACACACTCATACCATGTAACACTCTTTCCCTTTCGTCATAACACACTTGTGCCCTGTTACACTCTTGCCATATTTTCAGTGAGTTCTGAGTAAGTTTTGTATCAATATTAATTATAAACTATAATTAATATCAACTTAATATAAACTAACCCTAATGCTTGTAGGGTTAGGGTTAGTAGAAAAATGAGTATGAATCATTTATTCAGCTTTCATTGCACTGAGATTGAGAGAGTTAGGTTTAGCGTTAAGGAAATTTGGCCAACCTTCTAGTGGTTTACCAAATAACAGAGAAATTAAGATCCTAAGTCCCATGACTGCATGCACAGCCATTTCACATGTTTACAGCACCTTCAATATTATGTCTCATACAATACAACACAGGAAGACCAAGAACCTGTTGACAGCTATTAGCTCTTGAATTAAACAGCTTTAATTTTGGCAAGACTGTTGGCCATCGGAAGTATTTGTACCCCTGCATTATGAACAACGCTATGGGAATCAGCAGACAAATTCCAGTGCCAGGGCGGCAGAGCACCTCCCTCGCCAGGGCAGCAGAGCACCTCCCTCGCCAGGGCGGCAGAGCACCTCCCTCGCTTAAAAGAGCATCTTTGTGCTCTGAATAAATCACCTATTTACATTAGACCTCAAAAACAAAATGACTTTGACGCACACTCAGTGATGTGTCTGAGTAACTACATATTTATTGTATAGTTCATTGTCTTTGCCTAATTCATGCTGTTTGTAGAGATACTGCCCCACTAATGCTTGGACAATATCCCAGGGCAGACTGCTTAGCCTGGACCATGGCCAGCCAGTAAGACATTAGCTTTGTGAAAATTGTAACTTTTTTTTTTTTTTTTTTTTTTAACTCAAAGAGAAACTTTGGGTGCATTTTCCCCTCATTCTGCTCTCAACCTCATTCCAGTCAGGTTTCGTCACAGATCTTTGTGCTGTTTCACAAAGTGCTCAAAATGTGATAAGGACTATTTCTTTTTATTTCAGTGCAGAGGGTGTGCTGTATGAGGGCTGGAGATTTGCATAACGGAAGAGTCAGCGGAATATTCCCAGCGCGATCGGGCCTTAATGTGGACGGGGGAACTTTCAAAAACGCGCTTTCAGACCTAGGAGAAGGCGCACTGAGAAGGCGTAGAGAGCCATCCGGCTGGGAGGCAAATGATGGTGTGCGATAACCTATTTCTCCAGCTCATTATGATGATATCTGAGCATAAAACGATGCTGATATAACAACACTGGCATTCAGATTTTAACAATCCTGTTTCCCCGCTCTACTGTGGTACCTAGCTCATGACGCACATCACCCAATGACAGGCTTTACGGTTTGGTGTGCGAGAAGTAAAAACCGCGCTGTAGGGAATCCGATCAGACCTTTCCCATTTCAGTACCTCCAACAGAAATGAAGGTCACAAACTCTTCAGGATAATGCACTTGCATGAAAAAACAATATGAAAGCAATTTGCAATTCATTGCACTGCTGAACCACTGCTGCTGATAATGCATTTTAAACTCATTCCGTACCTTGAGACAAAATGTAAATTGCATGTTGTGTCTATTCTACTGGTAATGTCCACAGGCGAAGCTGCTGTGATGAGGAAGAGTGAAGTTGTAATGAAGTTATCTGCATTTATGGCTGTAAATGTTAACATATGAACATGTACCATGACTATTTTTGAATGATTAGTACTTTATCACTAATAATAATTTTGACCTTTCCTGATGTCTCACAATTTACCTCACTCTCTATGTTTTTACACTCTATGTATCTCACCCCTGTAAGGCTGGAGGTTTGCCCCTATCTCACCCCTGTAAGGCTGGAGGTTTGCCCCTATCTCACCCCTGTAAGGCTGGAGGTTTGCCCCTATCTCACCCCTGTAAGGCTGGGCCACTTGGTGGTAATAGCTTGACTGGGATCTACATTTCTGGCAGTGGGATGGAATCGCTAACTGCTAGCCGCTAAAAATCATGACCCGAGTGAAATCCTCCAAAATGTTTTAGTCAATCATCCCCCCCCGCCACCACTAATATATCCAGAGGAACTATTGTTCCAAATGCAATCTGTGTGAAAACGTGACAGAAAGCCTGACGGAAAGAGCTTACCAAGAAAAAATTAAAATGTTATCCTGTGGCTGTTTAAAAGTGCAGCTTAAATCAATATTGACTATTTTATTCACACAAATATTCACAATTAATCACAATTAAAACATTGCCTAACATGACTCAAGATAAGTATAATATGCTTGTCATCTTTAGGGTTAAAGAAAGAAGTTGGAAAATATCGCTGCATTAACAAGGATACAGAAAATCATGAGAAGCCCTTTTGTTTGACATTCAGGAAGTTACCAAGCAAACAGCAATCTAAATAGTTTCCAATGTCAAAGATATAAAATGCATTTTTCTCACCCACACACACTATCAAAGCAAATAAAGCTAATTTACCAACTCTTCCTGCCTGACAGGTTCCTGCATAAACAAAAATGGGCACATATAATCTATCAATATTTCAGCACAGAGCTGCCCAAATCAAAGTGCTTTCTGTTCCCGCTGTGACCATTTTTCTCTTATTACAGTAAAATCCTTCTCCTTGTAAATTAGATTTTCATTTTTCTATCCTCACAGATGGACCACGTGCTTTCAGCAGGTGTTAAAATGCACAAGAGGGGAAGTGAGGTGGATACTTTGAAGAAATATATATATATATTAATAAAAAAACACAAAAACGTAAGTGCATGGGGTTGGCCATACCAAGCATTTGTAACCTTTCCTAATTGGAGTTTGTTGAGTAAAATGGTGTCCCTTCAGTGCAGTTAAACATTTTTCAGAGTATGCTCAGGCTACAATGAGACACGATGAGAGCAGATCTGATGTATCTTCAGGCAACGGGCCCCAAACGTTTCCTGCCGCTTCCGCTTTAAGTATGGGCTTCCTGGACCCATTCAAAAGGACACAGATGGATGAAAACGATCTGCCTTTCATTTATTTATTTTTAATTTTGATAAAGCAGCACATAAGGTGATTGATTCTTAAACTGGTGCAGTTGTATCAGTCTCAGCTCTTCAGAGGAATAAAAAATGGAGGCCGACAGCGGGCGGTTGGTGGATGCGTTCCGCCGCATGGAGACCTCCAGGGAGAATGGGATGTTCGGGGAAATTGCGAGGGGTTGCTGGGGAGATTAAGACGTGGCTCAGAGTTGCCAGGACAGGCTGTAATTATTACCCGTCTCCAGTGATGCACAGAGTGCTTCCATACCCCGAGCACAGGGGGCCTCCGCCGCTTTTCATATTTTTTTTAATCGGTGCATCTCGAGTCATAAATCAGAACGCGAGGAGAGTCTGATCACACCAAAAGTCTCACCACTCTGCAGCCTCAGGTCAAGAGAGGACAAGAGAGAGAGAACTCTTCATCTGTGGTTCCTGCCTAACACACACGAGAGCACAGCCCGAGACCGAGAAGCCGTGGTCTGAATGTGATCAGTATTCGTCCTTAATGCTGACTCATAATTAAAGCTGAAATGTAAATTTCTACAAAATAACAGTTTGGGAAGTTTAGAAATCGCCAAAATTGCTCTGCCACGCTGTTTTTATGAATCACAGAAAGTAACACCAGAATTTCTTTGTTAGTGACATACAGGACAGAAGTCAGACATAAGCTTAGCTACCGCGGTGTGCTGGAGAATCCTTGCTCAGGGTGGGTCACACAGTAAGGTATGTGCCCTGCAAATAGGTGATTGGGTCCCAGCCATGTTAATGCTGGCCAATGCCATGACATTGGTCTAGCCCCACTAGGGAAAGACAGGGGTTAAGCTAGTAAAGTTCATCAGTCTCATCACTCTCTAGCACCCACTCCTGGTCAGCTGGATACCAGGGGTTGCACAAACTGAGTATATTCTGACCTTTTCTTCCACTATCAAACAGAAGGCATGTGATTGGTGGTGCACCTGTAGAGTAGACAGCAGCAAGGGTGAATTGGAGTGAATGGTATGGGTGAGTTTGGATGGGGACTGAAGCAGCGCCCCCTGTGGCCGGCAGGGGAGCTACTTCAGAGCCTTAAAGAAACCTCGCACTGGCAGCAGGGCGCGCTACGGCAGAGCGTTACAGAATACTGTCGCTTGGAGGGATTCTCGGCTCCTGCAAATTTGTACCATATTTTCCTGTAATTTTTTTGGCCCCCACTCATGAACAATGCAATTATAAGCTCCACTGACCCACAGCGACGAGCTTGTGAGCGCAGACACAGGAGCTTAAAACCGAAGGAAGCCGTTAGGACGACAGAGGATGCAAGGTGGGTGGACGAAGCGTCGGAACAGACATAAACGCAACCTTCTCCCCACCCAGGGTGATTCACAGAATGCTTTCTTTCACCACACCCCTTCCCCACTGCCTCCATTTTGTTCAGAAGAATAATGGACTCTTGATAATGGCACACGGCAAACACGCAGCCAAGCAGCTAATTGAGATCAGTACAGAAATATCCCCTCAGTGCTCGGGGGACCCATCTGCCAACTGCTCCACACGCCCCAGTTCATCACACTTTGATTTTCTGAGGAACTCCTTCCCAAGTGTGAGCGCGCGGCGTGCCGCACGCGTCTTAACCACTTAAAGCGCAGTATCGCACGCGTCTTAACCGCTTAAAGCACAGTACCGCGCGCGTCTAAACCGCTTAAAGCGCAGTACCGCGCGCGTCTTAACCGCTTAAAGCGCAGTACCGCGCGCGTCTAAACCGCTTAAAGCGCAGTACTGCGTGCGTCTTAACCATTTAAAGCACTGTACTGCGCATGTCATAACCGCTTAAAGCGCAGTACCGCGCGCGTCTTAACCGCTTAAAGCGCTGTACTGCATGTCTTAACTGTTTAAAGGAAACAGAGAGGTCAGCGCATGCTGGCGCTAGTCCTGCAGTAGCATGCTGCCATGCTGGTTTTATCAGCAAAGAGACAAGGCAAGACGTGTTGAAAGGGCTGAATTAGTATAAGTAGCCAACAAACTTTAGCCAAATGAAAGAGCAGGCTTCCCTGATTGACACTTCGATCACAGCCTGGTGGAGGCGCAGAGAAAACACTCCCTTATAAGTGCAGGAGGATTCGAGGAGACTGGCACGCACCCCAGCTACATTCTGTTCCCAATGTGGAGTATTGAGCTGAGCCGTGCTGAAAAATGGCACAACAGCCCGTGCTGTAGTTGTGGTGCTGATCAGGTGAAGCGGCTGTCATACCTTCATCGCATTTAAAGACAGCCTTTTGGAGAAAGGTGGCAGGAGGAAATGGACTGGTCTGACGGGGTCCGCCATCGTTAAAGGTCACCAGTTATCAGACCGTGCGCGTTTCAGTCACCCCACTGCCCCCTCCCCGGCACATAACCTTTTGAATGTGCTGCAGCCTTCCAGCCTCGCAGCACTGATATCGTGATAGGGCGTATTGGAACTGGCGGAGAGAGACAGAGGTAGCCGTGGTAACAGTAGAGGTAAGGCTACAGTCAGAGACCTACACAAAAGGCCTCATTTTATGGCCAACTTCCTGATTACCCATGTTCCCCTGGGTGGGGGTGGGGCTAATGATAATATACTCAAACAGCATGAGAGCACTAGAACAAGGAGAGGGAGGTGCTGTTTCCTACACCTGCAAACATGAGAAATTGATGAGATAATTAGCTAACATTGTTCGTTTTGTTCGGCAGGTGCTAACTTTGACTGGCAGAGAAGTTTAATTTTAATGGCCCTGTGGTAAATTTTGTGGCCATGTATGCACATTTGGGTAACAGAAAAAGGTATGAGCCTGAAATTTTGAAGGATCATAATAGCTGTGACTGCACCTTGAAAAGGATTTTACCTTGCAAGGTCAGCCATCTTGCCCCTGTTTTCTCTATGCCAGTCAAGTCTAATTCCAGATAATATTGGAGGCTGAGGGTGCTCTGATAACAGATATTTGTTATTTAAGAAGCATGGGTTCACTTCCTTGCTCCCTGGATGGTACTTTCATGTACTTCCAGTTTTCCACCTAAGATAACACAGATAACTGATATGACACCACTAGAATCAGAGTATTTTAAGCTCACCCCTGTGTAGCTGTACTTAGCTGTGTACGTTTATCTTTCCTGGCACCGAAAGGAGAAGAAAAGTTCCAAAATGCCTTTAAGTGGATCTCACCCTCTGGTAGCAAAAAAAAAAGAAAAACACATCTTTGAAAGCGTGTTCTCAGCAACCACAACTGGAGAGGCACTTAACGGGCCGCGCAGCCCTCTCCGTCAGTAATGCACAGCCTCGTGGTTCTGATTTCCAGCACAAAGTGCTTTCATATCACCTCAGGGTTCCTGGAAATGAGACGAGACAGGCTCCGATAGCCTCCGTCCTCCATGCTGGACCCCAGGGCCATGCGCCATTAGAGAGATCCTGGGGTTTTTGGGGTGGTAATCGAGCCACCGGCACGTAGGGTGTTATCGTCGCGTTTTACTCGATCTGCCGCGATAGGAGCCACACGGCGCCTGTAATGGCTCGATGCGGGCTATGTGACGCAAAAAGCAGCGCTTGTGTAAGTGAGCCAAATTATAGCAAAATGAGGCACCGAGAGCCCACTTTACTGATTGAGGACATGTGAATGAGCAGTGTGATAACAGAACATGTTCTTTAGCTTTGTTCATTCATCTTTACAGGGAAAGCAACAAAACAGAACAAAAACCAAATTCAAAATCTCTTTTTGCTTGTTGCTTGAATTTTTGTGCTGGTTTACGGTGTTCCTAAAATGTAGGAGCAGATCACTGAGCATTTATTATCTTTAATCAGAAGAGCTGCAGAGACTTAGCCCAAGCCTTTGATTGGGTCAGTCCAATTAAAAAAAAACACACAGTCCATAAAACCAAAAGCAGCTTGTTCCCTTGAATTGGATCTCCAGCATGGGGCCAGCCCTCTCTGCAGACAGACGGCTGAAGACACTTTCCACACCTCCCGGGTGATTTTCAACAACATATTTCATGCAAAGCAGCTGTTGTTTACAGAAACCAAACAGAAACAACCCCAGAGGAAAGCCTCCAGAAGGAACCGAGGTACAGACTTTCCTTTCACTCTGAAGTGTGTGACATTTTAAATGGGTCCCTGCCTGCTCTTTAATCATGGAATGAATGCTCACATGCTGTAGGTAACAAATGCACAGGAGAACAGTTACAGACTGGGCTACCACAGACTGGCTTTTGTCATGAATGGGTTTTAACAGATTGGCTTATATCAGAGATTGGGGCGTAACGGATCACTCTGTGTCAAAGATTGGGGTATAATAGATTGTCCTGTGTCACAGGTTTAGGGTATCACAGATTAGCGCATGTCATTAATAAGCTTGTGTCACAGATCAGCTGGTATCACAGATTATGGAATCCTGAGGCGTAATGCCTTCCCTGTAAGTCGCTCTGGATAACAGCGTCTAACAAATGCCTGTAATGTAATGTAATGTAATGTAATGTAATGTAATGTAACGCAGATTCTATGGCCAGTCAAACACTGGCAAATCTGGACCAATCAAAACCCTCTTCCTGATAATGCATATTCTATGGCCAGTCAGCCCATTATTGGTGGAGCCCGACCAATCAAAACCCTCTCCCTGGTACATAAAGACATCAAACACAGAAACACGGCGGTTTGTTTACAGCACGTCCATCGGCTTCACTGTTCAGCTTGTTTATGTCCTTTGGCTGTACTGCAAGATTGCAAATAACACTGAGAAAGCAATGCCTCCGTCCCAGCCTCTCTCATTATTTTATCTCATTGTTTATTATGTAGGTAACACACGCTTGTTTCAAACACCGAGCAGCGGAGTGACAGCAGACCCCGTGGCACTGACAGCCCCCATCCCAGCAAATGAAAGGGCCGATTCGCTCCTCCCTGTGGCCCCCAGTTCTCTCACTTCTCAGCTAAAATGGCTGCATTCACTCAGCTTTGGGTCGCCACGGCAGCAGGGCTGGAACTGAAAGACTGCAGTCACACGTGCAGGTCAGCAAAGCTTGAGAAACACACGTCTCCATGATGAACATGAGGTGTTCCTGTTTGCCAAACTGTTTTTTTTTTTAAATAATACCCCTAATAATTTGGGATATGCATATGTACTTAGTATATAAATATACACCCAGACATCGCAAATTAAAACAATTAAACCAGCCAAGCAGTTCTGCTGGGTAAATGCTCCTCTTTCTCATCTGTAAATGTTAAATGAGGAAGAGAATTTCATTAAGCTGAGCAGGGAATAGCTTCCATATAGTCATCCACTTAACTGCCATTATGGTACCAATAGATTAACTTCTGGGCAATAAAGTCAAATTATAATGAACTAATACTATACAGTTAATAACTCAATTCTGTCCTCATTGAGGTAAAGGAATATGCACAAATGTGTGCAGCAATTAAGAGGAATGGTCTTTGTCTCGTCTTGATCTTGTTCTGCTTTGTTCCAAGCCCAAAAACCAATTTGTTTAGCTATGTATGCATACATGAATTACTTAAATGTAAATTACATTTTAATTTTTTCAATTTATCAGAAACAGTTAATATTAAATGAGCAATGTAACAGTTCAGCAGTCTTGTGATTGGTTTGTAACCAGTTTGCAATCGCTGACACACTGTAGCAGAGAACAGAGTGGGTCTATCGCTGACACACTGTAGCAGAGAACAGAGTGGGTCTATAGGTAACACACTGTAGCAGAGAACAGAGTGGGTCTATCGCTGACACACTGTAGCAGAGAACAGAGTGGGTCTATCGCTGACACACTGTAGCAGAGAACAGGGTGGGTCTATCGCTGACACACTGTAGCAGAGAACAGGGTGGGTCTATCGCTGACACACTGTAGCAGAGAACAGGGTGGGTCTATAGGTAACACACTGTAGCAGAGAACAGGGTGGGTCTATAGGTAACACACTGTAGCAGAGAACAGGGTGGCTCTATAGGTAACACACTGTAGCAGAGAACAGGGTGGGTCTATAGGTAACACACTGTAGCAGAGAACAGGGTGGGTCTATAGGTAACACACTGTAGCAGACAACAGGGTGGCTCTATAGGTAACACACTGTAGCAGAGAACAGGGTGGCTCTATAGGTAACACACTGTAGCAGAGAACAGGGTGGGTCTATAGGTAACACACTGTAGCAGAGAACAGGGTGGGTCTATAGGTAACACACTGTAGCAGAGAACAGGGTGGGTCTATAGGTAACACACTGTAGCAGAGAACAGGGTGGGTCTATAGGTAACACACTGTAGCAGAGAACAGGGTGGGTCTATAGGTAACACACTGTAGCAGAGAACAGGGTGGGTCTATAGGTAACACACTGTAGCAGAGAACAGGGTGGCTCTATAGGTAACACACTGTAGCAGAGAACAGGGTGGGTCTATAGGTAACACACTGTAGCAGAGAACAGGGTGGGTCTATAGGTAACACACTGTAGCAGAGAACAGGGTGGGTCTATAGGTAACACACTGTAGCAGAGAACAGGGTGGGTCTATTGCTGACACACTGCAGCATCAAAATCAGCTGACTCATGAAGCGAGCTCACCTGGACCTGAGAGTGCTTCGGTTGGTAGAGAGTATGTATTCTGCCAGCAGTAGAAAGGGTTTAAGATCTTACAGCAGGGGCCCACCATGAGCACTGATGAGCTCTGTTTAAAACGCAAAAAAAAAAAAAAAAAAAAGATCAAGTTTCATTATAACTCAAAATGTTTCTGTGAAATTCCACAACTGTAAAACAAACTTTGAAAACGCCACCAGGGACCTCAAAAGTCTCCAATAACAAAAATGAGGATATGGTGAGTGCTGGCCGGAGGCGGGGCAGCCATTCAATCAGTCATATCATTCCCAGCAAATTGCTGCTAAAGGCTTTGGTGAATTCTAACTTAAATCACACCCCACAGCAGTCTTCCCTAAACCTACGCATCACTGCCTTTGCCCTAAACTCTGACAACGTCTGCCTTTAAATTGCTCCTCTAATTCTTCTGTATCACAGTCGCTTTATAATTTTAAGGGATCTGAAAAAAAAATCCCACAATCCTCTATTCTTTGAACAGGGATTTATAACGCAGCATGCCGGACGCATCACAGTTTCTAGAGACTCCATTCCTTTTCCCACCTTCAGCGAGGTGCTTTTTTTGCCTGAACTCACAATTTCTGATTTGGAAACATATGTCCAGTTAAGAGTTTGACCTATAAATCCAGTCCAGGTTTTTTCTTGGTTGTTATTTTCAGCCTTCTCCTGTCCCTGCTTATCGCAGTATCGAGGGAGGGGTGATCGTTCCATCAGTGCAGGAAGCTCAAACAAGCTCCCTTCCCTGTGCGACTCTCACTGGTCTGGCGCATTCCTGAGATCCCACTTCTTACACCCTGGAAGGTACTTGGGGTCAGGGCTCTCTGTCTTTCATTTATACAGTGATGGTAAAGAGTTATCACTAAACTCTAACAGCACGTCTGGGAAGTAAGACTTTTATAAAATGATTTGAATCCAGTACTAAAACCATTGATGCTGCATTTAACGTCCAGCACCCTGAAAACAGAACAGATTGCCTTCTGTGGTAAAGCTCCTCACTTAGCCAGAATGTGAATGCTACTTCAATCAATTTAATAATCAAAGGTATTACCAATTAATCACCAAATTCACTGTTAGGAGTGAGCAGGCTGGTGGAGCAGCCTTAGCGAGAATACACACTAAAGGTAAAGGTGTGTGTGAGGCCCAGCCAGGCCGCTTCCAGCAGCTCAATCAGCCAAACCACGGAAATGCAGGGAAGCTCATTAAACGTCTCCAGTCCCATCAACCTCTTCCTTCCACGTTTTAACTCAAAATGTCTGTCTTAATTATGTTTTTATAAAGATGTTACGTTTGGATTAAGATGCAAAGATGGTATCTTTCCCAGCATAGATGGTCACATGTCATACGAGAGTTTCTTGAGAGATTACCCTGCTGTGA
The DNA here is from genome assembly GCA_019788955.1 of Albula glossodonta. Taxonomy (NCBI): domain Eukaryota; kingdom Metazoa; phylum Chordata; class Actinopteri; order Albuliformes; family Albulidae; genus Albula; species Albula glossodonta. The sequence goes on along the minus strand of JAFBMS010000368.1, from coordinate 117,328 downwards.
GCTGCCAGTTGGCAGTTGTTTTTTTTATTTTTGGTTTATCCAGACTGAATGATGCTGAGGACATTGGTTTCTGTCTTGGCAATGCTGCCGTTTTGGCTTGTTCGGGTGGACAGATTGTGTGACTTGCTTTGCTTCCTTCTCGCCGCATGTTTGAGATCATTCTGGAAGCCCTGCTCCAAAGTCAAGCACTGCACACGTGCAGACGGGTCACATGACCCTATGCACCCTCCCCCCCGCCACCCCCAACGTTGGCGTGACAAACACTCGGCTTATGTTTTGTATGCAGTGAGTGGTCTTATTTTTATTGCGTTAATTGTGCTAATTGAATTATGGAAAACATGGAAAACACATTAAATTACCCTGCTGAGCGTTCCCCAGGCTCCTGACGCACTTCTGTATAACGAGAGATGCTCTGCAAGTTTTATGGGCTCGATATTACAGCAGAGGCGCTGAGAGCTCCATGTGTGTCTGTGTAGGTAGATGAATCTCCAGCATTTAAATTGATTAAAAAAGCCGCGAACCACTGAACACTGCCACCTTCCATTAACACTCAGCAAATTGACAAAGCCATGTTGTTTTCCCAATTAATATTCAATAAGCCTGCATATCAAATTTTAATTAAACAGCCCTTACACCCCCCACGGCAGTCTGAGGAAATATGAGAGCGATATATGAGGCATCCTAAAAAAACAAGCCTAAACAACTCCTTCTACAGGCTAAAGACGAAAGTCCCCCATGAATTATCCCTGAGCGCAGTGAATCTCACTGGAGAATATCCAGGGCCCTCACAGACACAGCAGATGATCTCTGAGGTACGTCTGTGTTCCAGCCCACTCTGGAGGAGTGGAGCAGAGGAGCATGGAGGTATATGGATGCCACTGTGGAGGAGTGGAGCAGAAGAGCATGGAGGTATATGCGTGCCACTGTGGAGGAGAGGAGCAGAGGAGCATGGAGGTATATGCGTGCCACTGTGGAGGAGAGGAGCAGAGGAGCATGGAGGTATATGCATGCCACTGTGGAGGAGTGAAGCAGAGGAGCATGGAGGTATATGCATGCCACTGTGGAAGAGTGGAGCAGAGGAGCATGGAGGTATATGCGTGCCACTGTGGAGGAGAGGAGCAGAGGAGCATGGAGGTATATGGATGCCACTGTGGAAGAGTGGAGCAGAGGAGCATGGAGGTATATGCGTGCCACTGTGGAGGAGAGGAGCAGAGGAGCATGGAGGTATATGGATGCCACTGTGGAGGAGTGAAGCAGAGGAGCATGGAGGTATATGCATGCCACTGTGGAAGAGTGGAGCAGAGGAGCATGGAGGTATATGCGTGCCACTGTGGAGGAGTGAAGCAGAGGAGCATGGAGGTATATGCGTGCCACTGTGGAAGAGTGAAGCAGAGGAGCATGGAGGTATATGCGTGCCACTGTGGAAGAGTGGAGCAGAGGAGCATGGAGGTATATGCGTGCCACTGTGGAGGAGAGGAGCAGAGGAGCATGGAGGTATATGGATGCCACTGTGGAGGAGTGAAGCAGAGGAGCATGGAGGTATATGCGTGCCACTGTGGAGGAGAGGAGCAGAGGAGCATGGAGGTATATGGATGCCACTGTGGAGGAGTGAAGCAGAGGAGCATGGAGGTATATGCGTGCCACTGTGGAGGAGAGGAGCAGAGGAGCATGGAGGTATATGGATGCCACTGTGGAGGAGTGAAGCAGAGGAGCATGGAGGTATATGCGTGCCACTGTGGAGGAGAGGAGCAGAGGAGCATGGAGGTATATGGATGCCACTGTGGAGGAGTGAAGCAGAGGAGCATGGAGGTATATGCGTGCCACTGTGGAGGAGAGGAGCAGAGGAGCATGGAGGTATATGCGTGCCACTGTGGAGGAGTGGAGCAGAGGAGCATGGAGGTATATGCGTGCCACTGTGGAGGAGAGGAGCAGAGGAGCATGGAGGTATATGGATGCCACTGTGGAAGAGTGGAGCAGAGGAGCATGGAGGTATATGCGTGCCACTGTGGAGGAGAGGAGCAGAGGAGCATGGAGGTATATGGATGCCACTGTGGAGGAGAGGAGCAGAGGAGCATGGAGGTATATGCGTGCCACTGTGGAGGAGAGGAGCAGAGGAGCATGGAGGTATATGCATGCCACTGTGGAGGAGAGGAGCAGAGGAGCATGGAGGTATATGCGTGCCACTGTGGAGGAGAGGAGCAAAGGAGCATGGAGGTATATGCGTGCCACTGTGGAGGAGAGGGGCAGAGGAGCATGGAGGTATATGCGTGCCACTGTGGAGGAGAGGAGCAGAGGAGCATGGAGGTATATGCATGCCACTGTGGAGGAGAGGAGCAGAGGAGCATGGAGGTATATGCGTGCCACTGTGGAGGAGAGGAGCAGAGGGGCATGGAGGTATATGCGTGCCACTGTGGAAGAGTGGAGCAGAGGAGCATGGAGGTATATGCATGCCACTGTGGAAGAGTGGAGCAGAGGAGCATGGAGGTATATGCGTGCCACTGTGGAGGAGAGGAGCAGAGGAGCATGGAGGTATATGCGTGCCACTGTGGAGGAGAGGAGCAGAGGAGCATGGAGGTATATGCGTGCCACTGTGGAGGAGAGGAGCAGAGGAGCATGGAGGTATATGGATGCCACTGTGGAGGAGTGAAGCAGAGGAGCATGGAGGTATATGCATGCCACTGTGGAGGAGAGGAGCAGAGGAGCATGGAGGTATATGCGTGCCACTGTGGAGGAGAGGAGCAGAGGAGCATGGAGGTATATGCGTGCCACTGTGGAGGAGAGGAGCAGAGGAGCATGGAGGTATATGCGTGCCACTGTGGAGGAGAGGAGCAGAGGAGCATGGAGGTATATGCGTGCCACTGTGGAGGAGAGGAGCAGAGGAGCATGGAGGTATATGCGTGCCACTGTGGAGGAGAGGAGCAGAAGAGCATGGAGGTATATGCGTGCCACTGTAGATGAGGAAAGACCAGAGAGACGTCCTCTGAGGCGCACGCAGCAGACTCTGCGGCTGAATATGCATTTTATCAGTCCCTCATGGCTTCAGTGCAGGAATTACCAGCTGCGTGAGCATACAATAGCTAAGAGCCCACACTTCTGTTAAAAACTGCTGTCGATCTATTCATCGGCCAGGCTACTTTATACGAGCAAACAAACAAAAGTTACAAAAATTGTTCCAGGGTTACTGGGTATGTGTTCCTGTTGTAATTTCTTGTGACTCCTGCTGACTTCAGTATAAAATTCTGTATCTTTTGGTACCACGTTTATAACAACGTAATAGTTCATTAGTAAGACATTTGTTAGTGATCTGCTTAGTATACTGTAAATAAATCATTTTTCCAACAGCTGGTACACATGTTTTTACAAATATGAATGTGTTTCTCAAAATTGAATAGGAAATCTGTACATTAATGATTCACGGATTCTTGGTTTACATGTTTCATCAATTATTCAGGTTTATAAACGTTACATCAATCTGTTACACACATATAGGTATCCAGTTATGTTGAAATCTGGAGTTCAATAATTATCTTCATTTCGCTGTCTCACTTTGTTTCCATGGCAAGGCACAATATGTGATAGCGCACAAACATGCACATACTCATACAACTTTTGTGTATGTACAGATATGATTCTGAAATGAATTCATATTTTTGCATCTCCTGGAAAATGAGTCATATTAGTCTGCAAAATGAGAGCTACGGGCTGGACTGAGGAGAAAAGGCTTGCGAGGAACATAGATAAACGAGGTACCAGGAACAGCGATTCCCGGCTATAGTGAATGTCTCCTGCTTGTTTTTTTTTTTTTTTGCAACCTCCTTTCAGCTAAATATGACCTTAGGCTCTGCAAAACATACTTCACGTGTTACACTGCTTTCATTCCCGTGAATGTCCCGATCCCTTTCACTGAGTGTGTCACATTTATAAAGGTGTTAGAGTCCCCACTGTGCTCATACACTACGCCCCCTCCACCTCAGCTGTGAAACAGCTGCCAAACATTACCCAGGTGGGTGCTAAGTGTTGGTACTGGTCAAGGTGTAGCTACACTGAACTGTGCTGTTGTCTGTGACTGCCCACACAACATTGTTATCATAGCTTGTGCATGTATTTTCATCTGACACTAAGACATGACAGAAAAGCGAAAACCAGAGAGAGCAATGGCTGCCATACTTACACAGCCACCCACAGGTACCCTCTCTTACCTGCTAGAGGGAGGTATAGTTTAGTGGTAACTGTGAAGCAGGTGACCACACCTAAGTTTTTAGTGCCATAATACAGGAAGTACTGGTATACTGAACACCGGTACCTTAGGAGGGCCACGATGCTAGAACAGCATAATTAAAACTACATATGTAAGTGCTGTCAAATGAAATTTCATAAGATAACAAACAGCCTACACTAAAAGAGTGTTGTAAAGAAGGACAGTATATATGGTCTCTTAGACTGTCAAGTACAGCAAACTAACTTTTTTATGGCATTTGTCTGAAAACCGCAGAACAGGGAACAAAACAACAAAAAACAAAACACAGACACATTCCCCTGATGCTTCAGGGTAACGTTTCATCTGACTGATCTCACTTCAATAACGCTCCTCACCCCCCCGCCAATTCCCCAAACCACTGTCCCTGTCAAGCCCGCCACCATGAAAGAGGATGACATAATTCACAGAATGCAAAGGGTCATCCTGAAGCCTGGAACACTGCTGTGTTAGATTGATTAACTGTGGTGTCAGCAGTCAGCTGGTCCCAGGGGTCGGCTTCATGGCGGTATGACTGATAAGGGTTATGACACCGCTGTATATAAAACTCAACTTCACTTGACACGGCATTGGCACGAGGGGGAAAGAAATACTGCCAATCTTCACTTTTTTTCTTCCCTTTCTCTCTCTCCTTCCTTTTGGAATCTCAAATTACATCATGTCTTCATGTCACCGTGGCACTATGGCAACAGTGGTGCCATGGTGATGGACAGCACAGCGGGTGAGGAGTTTATAATTCTTTGATACAAGTGCAATACAGAAGGGTAAGGAACAAAGGGAACACCTAACCTTACCTCTCACCTGTCCTGTCAAACAATATCACCTATCGGGGCCTCTGGCTGGCTGATGCTGTAAGATATCCCTGTGGGAAGGAAGCGTGGGGCCAATGCCTGGGTGACCACGCCATTACCAGATCTGGCCAGAGGTCCGAACTGGCAAAGCAGCACTTGGCTCAATCTAATTAGGGAAAGACAGAGTAAAGTTCTGGCACATATGATGTGTGTTGCTTATATGTGAGGCCTGTGTGTGGTGTGCAGCACTAAAGAGACAAGGGAAGCCAGGCAGGTGGGGGTGTGCGTGGGGGGGGGGGTGGTGGATATTTTTGATGCAACTGTAACTCACTGTACGATGAAGAGCAGAGCCAGATCTGTTTAACTCTGTCAAAATGTTTTATTATTTCACTTATCTGTGTCAGAATCACGGAGGGTTGAGTATCCACTGAGGGAGAAAAATGATACCACAGCTTTCACTAAACGTGTCCCAGAATGTGGAACGCCCGATAGCGTGCGACAGATTTATACCACTTAAATCCAAATGCCTGATTTTTCTGAATTGACTTTAATTTTCTGTAATGACAATTACTGCTGGTACTGGATGTTATAGTTAATGTTTTTGTTTATCCTGCTTTTAAAATTTGAATTCATTTTCGGTACAGCATTACTGAACGTATTTTTAAACTCCTGCTATTAATCATTTTGAGCACACTGCTTAAAAATGATTATTATTGCTTTCACATTTAGGCGTTTAGCAGCTGTTATCCAGCTCTTATGCAGAGTGAATAGAGTTAATGTTTTTACACAGTACGCACACTTACGTCTATCATTCATTTTGATTCTACCTAACTGTAGTTACCATTTAGTAGCCTACCAATCACCCAGGTCCTAGGTCACCGTGGTTACAATTCAGTGGCCTCCCAGTCAATGTCCCTGTGGTTAGCACTGCCATTCACCCTGATGCTACATCACTGTGGTTGGCACTGCCATTCACCCTGATGCTACATCACTGTGGTTGGCACGGCCAGTCACCCTGATGCTACATCACTGTGGTTAGCACTGCCATTCACCCTGACACTACCATCACTGTGGTTAGCACTGCCATTCACCCTGATACTACCATCACTGTGGTTAGCACTACCATTCACCCTGACACTACCATCACTGTGGTTAGCACTACTATTCACCCTGACACTACCATCACTGTGGTTAGCCCTGCCATTCACCCTGATATTACCATCACTGTGGTTAGCACTGCCATTCACCCTGATACTACCATCACTGTGGTTAGCACTGCCATTCACCCTGACACTACCATCACTGTGGTTAGCACTGCCATTCACCCTGATACTACCATCACTGTGGTTAGCACTGCCATTCACCCTGATGCTACATCATTGTGGTTGGCACTGCCATTCACCCTGACACTACCATCACTGTGGTTAGCCCTGCCATTCACCCTGATACTACCATCACTGTGGTTAGCACTACCATTCACCCTGATACTACCATCACTGTGGTTAGCACTGCCATTCACCCTGATACTACCATCACTGTGGTTAGCACTGCCATTCACCCTGATGCTACATCACTGTGGTTAGCACTGCCATTCACCCTGACACTACCATCACTGTGGTTAGCCCTGCCATTCACCCTGATACTACCATCACTGTGGTTAGCACTACCATTCACCCTGATACTACCATCACTGTGGTTAGCACTGCCATTCACCCTGATACTACCATCACTGTGGTTAGCCCTGCCATTCACCCTGATACTACCATCACTGTGGTTAGCCCTGCCATTCACCCTGATACTACCATCACTGTGGTTAGCACTGCCATTCACCCTGATACTACCATCACTGTGGTTAGCACTGCCATTCACCCTGATACTACCATCACTGTGGCTAGCACTGCCATTCACCCTGACACTACCATCACTGTGGTTAGCACTGCCATTCACCCTGATACTACCATCACTGTGGTTAGCACTGCCATTCACCCTGATACTACCATCACTGTGGTTAGCACTGCCATTCACCCTGATACTACCATCACTGTGGTTAGCACTGCCATTCACCCCGATACTACCATCACTGTGGTTAGCACTGCCATTCACCCTGACACTACCATCACTGTGGTTAGCGATAAGCCGCAGTCCCTCTCCACTCCTGAGTTTGTCAAAATGACGGGTGGTGATTTAACGTGTTCTAAGACTTTGTGTGCTGTTTCACCAGCAGTGGGGAGACGGCACATTCGCTTGGCAGAGTGTCAGACAGAATGCCACTGCAAGCTATAACGAGTTTAGCAGAGAAGTGAAGTGAGGAGAGACTTGACATTAAAGTAAACTGGAGATGTGTTGGAAATGTTCTCTCTTTTTGTGCTCATGGGTTATTCAGCCTGCTGAAAGCATGCATGTATTCGTCAGTCAGGATGTGTCGTGGGAGTTTCAGTGCAGTGAGAAACATTACATTCAGATCCACATTTATTTGAGAGAGAAGGTGTCAATGAGAACATTCTCCATTCGCTCATAACACCCTAAAGTATAGTGCTTTATGTGAGGACTGCCTTCTGGTCAGGTAGTTTTGGTAGGTTCGATTTACCTCTGAATACAATGTGTGAAGCAGGACCAGAACCAAACAGCAAATAAACTAAACCCAGGCATTTTAAGAGCTTGCAGCTTTAGCTTTAAACACTTTCTTGAATCCTACAGCAGAATCCTGTTTTTAAAACAGGCATAAAAATACGGCACTGCAGCTATAAGAATGCTTTTGGTCTTTCTGTTGATTTTAGTTAGCTATAAAATAAAATAATTGATGTAAATTTACAGGTTGCAAGTCTAGCAGTGGAGTCGTAGGTGGAAAAGGTCCTACTGATGAGGTTGGGTTGTGTGGCTGTAATGATCTGTAACTGAAAGCCTTTACATGGCTCATTGGAACTACACCTGAAGACTGACTGTTTGGTCATCACAGTGATTCCTGAAGAAAACACTCACAATATTCTCTCTGTGAGGTGCAGATAGACACAGTTGTGCAGCCCGGTAGCTGCTAACGGTGCTGTATGGAATACCTGCTGCTCTCATGTGTACCTCTCTTTCTCTTAATACTCGCCTTCACAATAACTTGATGAAAGAAGAAATCATGTCAACAAGGTTAAGATCATTTCAGGAATTCAAAATGAAATGCTTTCCTGTTTTGGCCTGCAGGCATGCCTAATGGGATTTTTTTCCATTTTTTTTCCCACTTGATGTTCAATTTGGCAAATAGCTTGACTGAAAACAGCCTGTAGCTTTGTGTAGTGTATCTGAAGCTTTGTGAGAGACTTCAAAGAGCGGTGCGCACAAAGGGGAAAGCCCTGAAGACACTAAGGCTGGTCTGTGGCTAGTCTAATCACTTGGCTTTGTTCCATTCAACTGCCACTTACTCCTGCATCTTGTAGTTGGCGTTGCAGCATCGAATGGATGGACGAGGCCATATTCTTTTTAAATTTCATAACATTTTTATGAAATTACACACCAATGAGCAGTACTTGGTTGTGGTGTTCAAGGAATTCTGGATAATCACTGAGTCAGTACAAAGCAGTGAAAAAAATTTAATTAAAGCTATGAAAAATGGTCTGAGTGGGTATTATTTTGAGTCATTTTTTCTGGGTTTGAAAATGCGAACATTTTACTCATCGGAAAAAAGGAAACTCAAGTTGATTCATACAAACATATTGCAAGATTTGGGTCTGTATTCTGTGTACCTAATATTATTGTAACACGACAAATGGCAGGCACTTCAAATAGCTCTCCAGTTCATTTGTATATCCGCAGCTCAAAGTTATGATTTAAATAAATGAGAGGTGAGAATAAGGCCTGGATTGATTTATGTTGTAATGAAATCTTTTCTTCAGTGCTACAACAGCATTGTAATCTCATATCAATAAGCCAAGACAGAGACATTCCTCACGTTTCATATGAATTACATTTAAAATCTCCTCCCGCCCCTTCCCTCTGCACACAGAGACCATATGAAGAATGCCACACACGTGCTGTGGGCCGGCTCCTGTCTCAGTATTATGAAGCTACGCGTCTAATAATGCGACAGGCGGCCTTTCTTTATTTAGCGGACTTTGATCGAGCATTATTCTTTCCAGCGACTGCACCAGAGCTCTTCTGTTCAGCGTCCATTCGCACTGTTAGCTGCTCCAGCTGCCAGTTCCACGCTCAGCTCTCAGCCCAACAATGAATCGTTCCAACAATGAACAAAAAAAAGCACATTCAATCAATTTTTAAAGATCTTGGTCAATGGCAGTGTGCAGTCTGACTCTGAAAGGGTAAGCTTTTTTTAAAGCTTTACATATTTCAGTAAAATGATCAATAACACTCTTGCCCAGAAACATTTCAGTTCTCAGATACCAAGTTTCAAACACGGGGGACCAGGTTCAATGAAATGCACTTAGAGTCTTTAAAGCATGTGGAAGACTTTAGATTCCAAAATTATTTTATTTTTCTTGGTTATATTTGATTTGGCAACCATGTCATTTGGAATGTATTCTTTTGATTTCAAAAACAGAATAGCATTTACTTTAAAGAGACTAAGTCTGTTTGATCAAATCCAGCCAAAGATAAATGGTCGAAAAGTAACAATGAAAAGGAAGACTTAAAACTTTTCCGCACTTACGACGACTTTGGTGTATAACTTGTTAGCATCTCTTTTGCCCTCTAGTGGTAAGATTAAGGTATTGCCAGCTCCTCGGGACAGCCAGTCAAAGTGAGAAAGGGACTTTGAGGATCCTGCCACAACATTCTACTCAG
>JAFBMS010000368.1:0-102500 GCA_019788955.1 Albula glossodonta | reverse complement strand
AATGTGTTGTTCACAAAAGGGTTGCACTGTGACAGCGGAATGGCAGCTCATTTTCATTTAACATGTGAAAAAGCGCGACTTATTTATTCACCTTTAATCGACTAAGTCATTAGAAACCACATTTTCATAGTGAAGACCCACAGACTCACTAGACAGTTACTTTTCTGAAAATTTGACCAGGAGAAACAGTTCGACTCATTTGAAAAGTTACCATGGGATGTTAAACGGCCCAGGGTTTGCCCCCTCTCACGTTACCATGGGATGTTAAACGGCCCAGGGTTTGCCCCCTCTCACGTTACCATGGGATGTTAAACGGCCCAGGGTTTGCCCCCTCTCACGTTACCTTGGGATGTTAAACGGCCCAGGGTTTGCCCCCTCTCACGTTACCATGGGATGTTAAATGGCCCAGGGTTTGGCCCCGTCTCACGTTACCATGGGATGTTAAATGGCCCAGGTTCTTTTCATACAGGGGGGCCCGCTCCATAACGCTCGGGGGGACCGGTGGAGATATCCTGTCTGCCTTGCACGGCCCGTTCTCCACAGACCGCGGCCACACCGATTACACGCATTTTTAGGTGGGAGGCGAAGCGACTAGCCCAGTGCGCAACAATAACGCATGCACTTTCACATGCTTGTTTACGCGCAGTAAGCGTGAGTAACGATACTGTACAGTGCATCTAAAACCTGTGTGGGTTTGAAACGGGTCACTGTCACAAGGGCAAAGCCTGTAAATATGACCACCAGCCAAAGAGAGCGTGCTATGTGTTTCTAAAAATAAATCCCATGGATTCATTAACTGGGGAGAACAAAAATGTTTTACAATATCCATGGTGTCATTTTAGCCCTGATAATGGGTTCAGGTTTTGTCTCTGGAAACCACAGCACAACAGTCCAATTACAGCAACAACAGTGTGAGCGTCTGCACTACGAGCAGCGATGAGCGCTCTCGCTTGTGTCTGCTTTCCTACCTACGCCCGAGTTTGGGACTTCCCAGAATCCTCTGCAGAGTCACGGTGGGGTGGTTGTGTTCTGGGGGTTATTGTGTGGGCGCGCTGTAGTGGAACACATTTGCGGGATGCACGGCGGAGCTGCAGCTGTTATCTCCTTTGCTGGTTTCATGTTGTGCGAGTGTTGGCCTTGTTCACCCGGCTTGTCGCTATTATCTCTCTCCCAGTGTCTAAAACTGTGGCACAAAGAGCGGAAATGAGGCCTGTGTCCTCCACTGCACTGCACTGCTCTCATGACAGGATAAACACATGCGCTCTGTATTTATATATCTGCTGCCAGTCCACAAACATGATCAAAGATAAGCAGATAAAGGATTAAAGATACATTTCATTATTTCAATATTTACAATGGAAAGTTGGGGGGGGGGGGGGGTTGTGGAGGTGTGGTGGAGGTTACAAGTGATTACCCACAATTCTTCAGTGAAAATCCTGACATTCCCAGGTTGGAAAATGAAAATGGAGTTTTGTTAAGAAGGAAGGGAAAAAGGTTCTCCAAATGCATGTTGGAGCTTTGAGCCATTGCAGATGTGAATAAACGCAGGTGACTGGAGAGGCGCAGGCCGTCTGCTTGGGGCACCTCTGTTTACTCACATTGCTATGCAGCGAGAGCGCTGCTTCCTATCTTTCCTCTATAATATTTCCATTTTTCGGGTTTATAAACTGAATCTATAATGGCACGGAAATGACACCTCATATCCTGAAAATATTTTGCTTTCAGTTTTGATTTTCATTACAAAGTATGTGTGTGCTTGTGTGTGTGTATATGTATGTGCGTATGTGTGTGTGTGTCTGTGTGTGTGTGTGTACGCATATGTATGTGCGTATGCGTGTGTGTCTAAGTGTGTGCGTACATATATGTATGTGCATATGTGTGTGTGTCTGTGAGTGTGTGCGTACGTATATGTATGTGCATATGTGTGTGTGTCTGTGAGTGTGTGGTGTGTGTGTGTGTGTCTGTGAGTGTGTGGTGTGTGTGTGTGTGTGTGTGTGTGTGTGGTATGTGTGTGTGTGTGTCTGTGAGTGTGTGGTGTGTGTCTGTGAGTGTGTGGTGTGTGTCTGTGAGTGTGTGGTGTGAGTGTGTGTGTGTGTGTGTGTGTGTGTGAGTGTGTGGTATGTGTGTGTGTGTGTATACGTACGTGTCTGTGCATTTGTGTGTATTTGAGGTCGGTGGGGGGGGGGGAGGGGTGAATAAATATTGTTTATGCTTGTGTTGTCAAATATTTTTTCGGACATGCACAGGCTTGTATTTGAGAAACTGAAAGACACACCCCAACTTGAAATTTTATGTTGCATTTAATGAAACACTTCAGGAAGCCCTTGAGAAGCAGCAGGTGAACAATAACACAGGAAGCCCATTTAAAAAGCACATTTAATTTCTAACCAAACAATCATTAGTCAACACTGAACATTAGTAGTATTTAAGACTGATGTTAATATTTGTTAATGGTACCATCTCACTGTTTAAATTTGGCTTCTGCAGTATAACACATATAATGAGGAATAATGTTAAAACACTGCATCTCTTTCTTCATTCAATCTGTTAAAAAAAGGTTGAGAGAACTGCAACATTTTATGCCTTCAGTCAGTGTTTCAGTATTTCATGTTTCTGGATAGAAATGATAAGCAGACCTTATAGTACCATATTTCAGGAGTGCAAAATACTATTTAAAAGTTAATCCACTGGCAACAAGATACCTTAATTTCTGAGAGATGAATAAGTATTTGATTTAAATGATCTTATCATAGTTCATTAAAATCTGGCCTCAGTATAATTGCAGGTGATCTGATTTGAAAAAGGTACTTGGTTATAAGGTAGTATTCTGAGAGAACGTGGGAAATTGCTGCTGCTTCTCCCCGGAGGAGAGGCACGGCGGTGAGAGTCCCAGGAGCTTCTGCCTGACAGGTGATGAAACAAAATCTCCTCCAACAGTGACAGTAGGCAAGTTTCAGAACTGTAGCAAAGCTACACCTTTGTATTTTTTTAAGCTACATCAATGCGTAAATTCCCACATTTGTACTATTATTACTCACTGAAGTGTTTCCTATCGTAGGTTGCATGTGAGTGTCTGTGTGTGTGATGCTGTGAGAGTACCCGTGGAGGTGAGTACCACCTGGACCCAAAGCCTTGGGCGACAGCCAATGCCCACACACACAGGGATAAACGGAAATGCATAACCCTGTTTTTCACTGGTACAGTTAAGACTGAACATCACGCATGGGGAGCACAGGGGAATAAAAGGCAAGTTTAACTTAAAGATAAAGAGAGGGTGACAGAGAGCACAGACTGATGACTGATGCAAACACACTGAAATCTGATCTCTCTGCTGCCAGTTACACCCAACTACATGCAATGAATGCAGGCGAAGCCAAATATTGCTATCCACATATACGTTAATGTCTGAGATTCAAGAGAGAAACATATTTGATACAAGGCATTAAGGCAGTGACAATAAACCTATGCTTATATCAAAGGGTTCTGAAAACACCTGCAAAATGAAAATTAAGATAGGCATTGTGATATGCGAAATTGAAATTAAAGGTGGAATTCTGTGATGTGAAATTGCAATTGTAAGCATTAAATGGAAAGACGGGCTGTTGCTGGGGTAAGGACAGCGGTTTGTTGGACTGAGGGTGCAGCGCACTGTATTATGGGACAAGCAATGTACAATGTGCTCTGGCAATATCACTCCAGCTCTACCCACAATGCCGTGCAGCGGTGGGGATGGGGAGGGGGGTACGGCAGGCTTCATAAAGACTGAGGCAGCTGTCTGAGCTTTGCCGATATGCTCCCTGCTCTCAGGCCTGCGACGTACCGTGCGGCGACGCCTAATTGCGGCCGGATATTAACGCGTTTATGAAAACGGCGGCCCGGTTCTCGCTGACAAAATGAAGTGTCAGAGCGTTCCTTCGGGGCTCTGCGTAATCGAACGCGATAAGGATGCGTTTTGCACTCGTCCCGCGTGTCCGGCCGCGCCGAAGCCGCCGCAGGTGCTGTACACGCCGAGGAGGCTGCCGAAAACTCAGGAAACAAAGTGAAACGGGTGAACCCAAACGCGCGCGTGGCGAGGACAGGCTTGTGTGTCAGGTGATGAGTAATGCTTAAATAATTGAGTGCTTTTAATAATGGACGCGCTTCTCTGAGTCACAGTCTGGAGAACGCACTTCGCTCTGGTGTTACCGCCGCTCTTATTTCACACTGCGGCAGCTCTGACTGATGGAGAGTGGAAATAGAGAACTCTCCGCCGATGAGTTCCTGTTTGACCTGACAGGACCCCGAGATCAGAGAGACAGCATGTTCATATTGGTAACATACATTTTAAATATGTTAATATTGACAAGACATTCATTTTAAACACTTTCAAATGGATAATAGGCATGAGCATATTGATAGTAAATTAATTTTAAATATTCATATTCAATATACGGACCATTTTCACATTGCTCGTATTGAGAATAAAGACGATTTTATAATGATATTGATAATACATATTGATTTACTCGCTGTGTTCATGCTCAGTAGTAAGGGAAAGTTATGGTTCCATCAGGGTATAATCTGACAGCATCTCACTGCTTCATGTTCAGTGATGTGGGTAAAATCTGACAGTGTGTCTCATGTTCAGTGTTATTGATTTATGTCAGAAGAAAAAAAAAAGAACACAGACAAGATTGTTAAAACTACTATCAACCTGGGGAAAAACTTTCACATTTAAGTTTAAAGAGGGCATAAAATAAACCAGGGAGATAAAAAAAAGCAAACTGAAGAATTTTGAAGCTCTAACCCAAACCTTGAAAAAAATCCAAACTCACTATCAAAAAAAATTCTGCAGGTTTAGGCACAACGTAGTTTTTAAAAGATGGTGCAGAACACTGCACTCATCCCAGGGGCTACTCAGCTGGGGCACAGGCGCCCAGCACCGAGGCTGGGACTGGAGTTTAACAGGGACCACGCATAATCAGCCTCAGAACTGAGTCTGAGTTGCCATGGTAACCCCTGCCTCATTCTTCTCCAGCAGCTGATTGGTTAATTGGGTACCTGAAATCTGCCAATCCCAGTTGGACTGGCTGTGCATTCCCGTGGATGCAAGTGCCACAGCAGCTAACTGGGGAGCTTAGAGTGCATAAGGACCACATTCAGAGGTCAGAGATTAGAGGTCAGAGGTCAGGGTGCCTCAGCCCGTTCACAGAGCAATGCGAAGGGTCTAAAACAGTGGTTCTTAACCTTGTTGGAGGTACTGAACCCCACCAGTTTCATATGCGCATTCACCGAACCCTTCTTGATGGCCAAGCGGGGCGTGTCATCACGAATCATAAGGGTCAGGTGTGTGTCTTGACCTCCGCCGAACCCCTGAGACTGACTCATCGAACCCCTGGGGTTCGATCGAACCCAGGTTAAGAACCAGTGGTCTAAAATTACGACTGGGCAGTGGAATGCAATACGCAGGAATATTAACAGGAAAACAATGTCTGTGTTCAGTCTTTGCAATGTGTCATAAAGAGCATTCCCAGAGCAACAGAACAAAATTTGCAAAATTATTAAACTAAATTATTTGGCCAAACTTTCGCATCACAAATTACAAACTTAAGAGCATAAATTACCATGTAACAAGATGTAGATAACCTGTAGATACACAGACAGTGAAGGGCAATTACACAGAATTTATAGCTGATTACATAATCAGGGGCCACTAGTGAAAAATGACACTGTAATTAATTAAACGGTTTCCCCCTTGAGTGCTTTTGCTTTCTTCAAGGTAATTTAAATGTATGTGTAATATACATGGGGGAAAAAACTGAATGGCAAAGCAAAAAATATTCAAGTAAAAATACCTCTATGAGATCATATACACTAATATACTGAGGTAAATATGTGCAAATAAAATTTGCTCATACCTATGTTTGGACAAGCTTCAAAGACAGGACAGCTACTCAGGAGATATACAATAAATTACATAAATGTGCCAGATTCAGTATCCAAATTACCATGTGCAGGTATTACATGTTACAATAGAGAAAGATGGGGATGGAACTGAGAGACAGTCTTAAAAGTCAATGGCATGGTGAGCCCCTGTCAGTGTTAATTGAAAAACCCAGACAGATCTTGAATGGCATCAGGTTCCTCGCACCAATTTAATTTCCCAGAACACCTTCTGATGAAGTTCAGAAGTCAACAGGGCTGGAAGCCGTGGCTGGGCTTTACCTGTGGAGTCTGGGTAGAAGTTAATCAGTGAAGCGTAATTGCTCTGTGGTTTCTCAGAACTGCGAGGGAGGAGACAGGAATAGAACCTCAGAATCAATAAAACGTGTCAAATTAATTTACTTCGCATGGCACCAACAGTCCAAAATGTGAACTCCTTTCCATCAAGTAGCAGCTTTTTACCTCTGCAGGAGTATTAAACTGAATGTCCTTCACAGCATAATGTCTCTGTACATCACCCTATTCATATATTTCTGCAAAGTTCAGTGTTCCAAAACACACATATGTTCATGTCCCACCTCCTGGTGGCATCACTGACACACTTTTGAATTGTGAGTGGACATTCACCAACATGCTCCAGGCAACACAACACTCAACAACATCCATCCATCCATCCGTCCATCCGTCCATCCATCCATCCGTCCATCCGTCCATCCATCCATCCATCCATCCGTCCATCCATCCATCCATCCGTCCGTCCGTCCATCCATCCATCCATCCATCATACCCTTTTCATCCAATCCATGGTGGCTGGGGGCTGGAGTCTATCCCAGCATATACTAAGTAAAAGTCAGGACAATACACTGGGCAGGTCTCCAGTCCATCCCAAGGCCCCGTAACTTCTTACCCTCACACACACACACACACACACCCTCAGGCGGATTGGCAAACCCAATCCACCTGACCCGCATGCCTATGGACTATGGGAGGAAAACGAAAGAACCTGGAGCAAAGCCCACGTCAGCACGGGGAGAACATGCACACTCCGCCTAAGGCCCCAAAAACCGTTCAGCCAAAGTCGTCATGCTAGCTCGCTCATTGTACTTCGGGCCATGCTAGGTCATAGGGAATTTAAGCAGCACCTCTGTAAGCATGAGTCCCTTCAAGGACAATACAGAGCTGAATGACTTTCTGTGCTAAAGTCTGTGCTATATTGTGGAGGATTTAAACTAACTCCAGACTTATCCAGCGCCTTTGTGAGGTTCTGTGTGAGATTTAACGTGCACTCCAGGACCCATTCCCCATGCCCCATCCTTTACTGCTCTGATGGATACGAGCTGCTTTCAGGTGCCAGCAGGAAAACCTAAAGGCTGCAAAATGGCTGTGGGGACGAGGGTGACATTACAGGCAGACGTGCCGTCACTGAGTGGGGACGAGGGTGGCATTACAGGCAGACGTGCCGTCACTGAGTGGGGACGAGGGTGGCATTACAGGCAGACGTGCCGTCACTGCGTGGGGACAAGGGTGGCATTACAGGCAGACGTGCCGTCACTGAGTGGGGACGAGGGTGGCATTACAGGCAGACGTGCCGTCACTGAGTGGGGACGAGGGTGGCATTACAGGCAGACGTGCCGTCACTGAGTGGGGACGAGGGTGGCATTACAGGCAGACGTGCCGTCACTGAGTGGGGACGAGGGTGGCATTACAGGCAGACGTGCCGTCACTGAGTGGGGACAAGGGTGGCATTACAGGCAGACGTGCCGTCACTGAGTGAATTGAGCCCCGACCACACACATTTTCAGGCCAAAATCAGGCTGGTCAGCGCCACACTAGGGGTCCTTCAAGAGCACATTTTTAAGACATCCTTTGTGGTTTTGAAAAGGAGCAAAAGCCAAAGAATAAAAAAGTAGTACAAATATCTCAGTATCAGTTTGTGAAAAAATTAAAAAAATAAAATTAGTGTTTCAGAGACCACAGAGAAGGTTGTTTTTTTGGCTCAGTGTGGCACGGGTGTTGATTTGAGTCTTCTGCGCTGTGATGGCTTCCGCTCACATTGTCCGTACCAAAAATAATCATTTTCCTGCACAGTATCTTAGTCCCTGAGGGTGGGATAAAATGTGCATTAAATCATGTAAATGACATTTAGAAACATTTGCATTAAACGCAGAGTCTGCAGGGCAGCTCTTGTGCGAATTGAGTCATGAGTACTAATGAACAGTAATACTCTGAGTACCCCTGCACACACTAATACTCACAGACACTCACTTTTATACTGTAATTATGGACCCCTGTGTCACAGTGACAGATAAGTATATACATTATATAATAACAAATAAATTACAGGAGTAAAAGTAAAAATTATCTATGGGTCTCTTTTGTGTGAGCAGGTTTTCCTTTGTGTCCCCGCTGCCGCTTTAAACAGTGGGTGTTCCAGCTTTCTCTGTGCAAGCCCCAAGACTGTTTACTACTTCACTAGAAATTACAGAGCCTCACAGTCGGTCTGTAGTCTTAAATTCCTTTCAAAAAGTTATCTTTTTAAGCTTGCCTTTCTTTCCCTGTAATTATTTTTTATTTTCATTGTGTAACCGGTTTTATCTGCGTCAGTGGTATTTTTCTCACTACTCCATGTCTTGTTTTTATCTTTTCGCCATTTTAATGTGTGTTTACTTTCATTGCCTTTCCTTTTGTGGGAAAATGCTTTGAACGCCTGTGTGAGAAGTGGTGTGTAAACAAAGTTCATTATGGCGCCGTTTATTATGATTATGGAAATCATCAAGCTCTCTGATTCGAGTTAATTACTTCAGCAAACAGAGACGTGTGGAAGAGGTGAGTGGGAAGCAGCAGCTGAAGAGCAGGGAGGAGAGTGACTCGCTCAAGTGCCCAAAAAAATCCACGGTCACGGAATCAAACTCATTGCAGTGTCTGCAGCGAAACGGCCCGGGGGTAGGAATGATCCATTAGTCACACGGTCCCACAAGTTTCGCGAGACAAAAATCAATTAACTGCGTTCCCCCCCCAACATCCTGTTTTCTCACTCCACTGAGGATGAAACTGCTGAGACTGGTGGGAGAGCATCACCACAGCTACTGCACACGGTGGTGATTCAGAATCACAGGCTTCAAACAACAGCACTGAGACAGAATCACAGGCTCAAAACAACAGCACTGAGTCAGAATCACAGGCTCAAAACAACAGCACTGAGTCAGAATCACAGGCTCAAAACAACAGCACTGAGTCAGAATCACAGCCTCAAAACAACAGCACTGAGTCAGAACCACAGGCTCAAAACAACAGCACTGATTCAGAATCACACGCTCAAAACAACAGCACTGAGTGAGAATCACAGGCTCAAAAGGACAGCACTGATTCAGAATAATAATTTCATAACTGATACGATAATTGCGGTGATCTGTGCATGTAGAGAGCAGAGACAGACTGATATACAGCGCTGTGTATTGAGGCATTGACTCAGAGCTTGGAGGGGCAGCAGATTCACTCCAGCCCTCTCCTTTGTTCCCTAGGAAACTGACCTACTTATCTGGGCCAATCTGGCTTTGAATAAATCAGTCTGTTCCATCCACACCTTTCACTTTTTGGAAACTCAGTCCTGAGCTTGCGCCTCAGCCAAACGGTAAGCCTTTAATTAAAGACAAATATCAAAACAGCCACTTACAGTCTGAAAACAAACTACTCCAAATAGATTCAAGGAAATACACACAATTCTTCTTCTATTTTAAGGATTTTCATGATCATAACAGCCTAATACAGGAGTGTTAATTTGGATAGCAGAGGAATATTCATAGGAACAAATTGCCTCTTCAAAATTTTATTGAAAGAATTCAGGTGTAAATTATGCAGCTTTTTCTGCCCACCAGGGTAAATCTTTATTCAGACCAGGACCTCTCCCTCAGACACATATTAAATTGCTTGGGGAGGGGGGAGGGGGGGAACTTTGCAACTGAAATGAGATCTTCCAACACTGTTTCATTCCAGACCTTTTTTATGACACTTTCTGGTGTCCCATTAATGTTCAAAAAGAAAGTTTAGGTTGGAAGGCTTAGCGGCAATTTTGCTTTGCAAACACGGATGCATTTTCACTCTGCTGGCATTCCCCAGGCCTGAAAGTGAATGTGCGACATGGGAGAGACAGGGTACACAGGTGTGTCCTATGAATATCACCTGCTGCTTTGGCCACTTTTTTTATTATCATCGATTGCAATTGCGAACAATAGCCAAGTCAGATATTCAATTACATCGAGTTGGCTAATCGTACGGTTCACTGCAGCTCAATGCACTGGGAAGGGAATGGTGTATAGCCACACATTCCATGTACAACACATGTAAATATACCACAAGTGCTATACACTATTATGTATACTATCCATACATACACATATGGACAGCAACATGGAGGAAGCTTCTGCATACTAAAAAAAACCACCCTGGATACGTCGCAATAAGAAATGATTCCCCCGAAAGATACCCAACCCTCCCTTCTAAATTAGGGACACATGTTATACAAGTTCAGACAATCTGTGTTTAAAAAAAAAAAAAAAAAAAAAAGGTGATTAATGTATACACATTTCTATGCATTGAACTCAAGCTAGTGGGTAAATTAATATGAATAGTTAGAGTACATAGACAAAACTGCACAATATAAGAATTAATGGCATACCAGTCAGAGTATTAATCTTGATCGTTAAAGTTGATGAGCTTAAGCATTTCAGACAGGCACGGCACTAGCAATGCACAGCTGGCCTGGAATATGCTTTTCTTAGTTTATCTGCAAAGTGGAGCTTAGGAAACATTTGGATATCGCACCCTGGCAAACAGAAAGCTATCTAATCCTTAATGGGTAGAGTTTCAAAGCTGATGAGCCTTGTGATGGCTATAGAGTCGCACAAAGAAATTAAAGCAGGAGCTTCCTCGCTTAGAGACCTCTAATCTGCACAGTCTGTCTCTCTCAATCATAGAGGACACTTTCAACACCGCTCATATTTATAATTAATATATTCTTATTCCTTCAAATATCATCCATCCCATTTTTTTTCCAAAAGAATGGAAGGAAAATTTGCATATCAAATAGAAATGGATTTTAATTGCCAAGTTTGATGTTTGCATTTTTCAGAATCAAAATTAAGGTTCCCCTCCCTCCCCCCACCACAGTATCAAGTATATTTGGTGGCTTTGAAAATACATGCAAGCGAACACACGGTAAAGCAGAATAAACAAACACATAAATAAACCACCATCTGGAACACTTTGAAAGACCAGGAAAAAAATAAACATAGCGATTGCTTTAAAGGTCAGGTGTGTCATGTGGTTCGAAATTAATGCTTTGTCATCAAAAATATCACTACAATACATTTATAATTCATACCTGGCCTTGGCTCAGGAACCAATAAAGAAACAACCCCGTTTATTATCTGATAGATGGAGCAGAGCTGGGACAGTCCACAGACTTTGATCTGCGGTGAAAAGGACGATCACTCATTCTCTTTCAACCACTCACTATGGGATGGAGGGTAAGAATGATGACCCAGAGGATTCTGTTGCCAGCTGTATTTCCATCAGGGAAATCACAGGATGGCAGGCTGTGGGGACCGCGGATCTCTCTGTGACGTCATATAACAGCCAAATATATCGCACAAAAATATCCGAAGCCAAACGATTCCTGACTGCAGAGTCATTGATAAATGAAACTGGTAGCTCAGATACGCTCTGTGTCCATCCAGGTTTGGTAACAATCAAAGAGTCTCCGTCAGTCTACAATCAATTAACTCTGACAGAAAATTAAACACAGGTTTCAGTGTTTGCTGGTTCAAAGACAAGGATTAATTAGACAACCTGTATGTGTGAGGCCACGTGTCTAATGAATCATTCTCACTTTTCTGTTTCTGCCTCCCCAGGATGATACAGACGTGTTCAGGCCATCCTCCCACCAACCCCCTACCTCCTACCAACTATAACATATGGCCAAACCTCCTCCGTCTACTAACTATAGAGTATGGCTTCAGTGTGTAGGAGGGAAAAGACAAACCAACTGTTCAAATACTAGATCAAAAACAACGTATGCAGCTCTATTTTTTTTCCCAACAATTCTTCTTTAAATCCAGCATGTATCACCAGATTTGACGCAGAGCCTTTTGTAATTGTTCATCAAATTGCCACAGTCCACACCGGCCTCCTCATAGGTGGGTGCGGCCCGTTTTGAAAGCTAATTCATTCACTGATTAAAAGTTTTCCCATCATGCATCACTTCACATTGTTTTTTTTTCCCCATTCTTTCTTTCTGGAAACTTTGCATGCTGGAGGTGATGGGCTCGGGTAGAAGGATTCTGAGCTGCTTAGCGGAGATCAATGAGGGGCAAATATCATGCAGTCAGGCTTAAAATTAATTTATCTCAATTACGACATCTGGGGCATGCATCGTTGCTCTGTATTGGGCCCTGTGACGGTTTAACCAGGCCCGTAATGGAGTGGGGCGCATCAGCATGAAGTTTTCATCCCCCAGGTAATGGTGAAAAATCTTTCCTGTATCATATTGTTTCCAGGATCTCGGGGTTGCATGCAGTGTTTTTGTTCACTCATACACTAACGTCTGTTATTTGCTGCACATGTAGAATTTGGCTTCAGTGAAAATTTGCATCTAGCAGCTAATCGAGTCACTCTGCAAACCTGGTAAAATGAATATGTAATTTAAAGATGCATTTGAGAGGGCAGTAATGTAAAACAAACCAAAGAAAAACATCTTAAAATCACTTCTTTAAAAACCCAATGAGCTTTACAGACATGAGGAAAGCGTGCAGTACTTGCTTCAAATACACGTTTGAAGGTAAGGGGAAAACACTGACTACAGGCCTTTTGTTGTAGCAGGATGAGGTCAGGATTAACTTTTGTCCTATCACAGCCCTTGAATGTCTGTTCTGCAGCTTGGCACATTGTGATTGGCAGGCAGCCCAAGGGCAGAGGCTGTGCTGCACAGGCAGTCATGGAGGAGAGAGTGCTGGAGCTGCAGACAAGGCTCTGCTGACCGCCCTCATCACCCCCCATCATACATCAGCCACTGCTTACCCCATCCGCATGCCAGGCCTTCCCCAGCCGCGCGCGCGCGCGCGTGCGTGCGTGCGTGCGTGTGTGTGTGTGTGTGTGAGAAAAAGGCCTCTTTCTCTATGAAAGATAACCACTCGTCCTTTCCGCTGTCAGAAATAAATCTCAAACCAATATACATTCAGGTGTCAGAAAACCCCTCACACAAAAGATTCATTTTGGTTTATCTCCTTGAGGGGGACATGTGCTTCAGCTCTGGCCTCAAAGCCCGGCATCAGTGCCATCCTAACTGACAGACCGCTAACAGTGTTGCCACATGCTACAAAATGTGACTGGACATTGTAAAGATAGAAAAAAACATATACCCGGGTATTATTCAAGGACAAGAATGTAAGGTTACAGTTTTTTTTTTATACTGGTTGTGGGAAATTTTTATATTGATTTTCAAAATAATCAGATTTTTACTACACCCACTTCCCTTCCTCAATGTTACAGCCACCTCCTCAACCCAGAAGAAAAGAAAACAAACAAATAATTAAAACCAAAGATGGGAAAAAAGAACCTCCAGATTATTATTATTTCATATATATGTGCTTATCATTCAGCAAATAGAGAAACTTTAATTCTTAATTACATACTTTTTAATTTGAAACTGCAGCAAATACCACTATTACTGAGATGAGAGTGCATACCCAAAAGAAGCCCTGCAGTCTTCACTCTCATGTTCAGCTCCTATATTTCAAACACTAGTTTTCAAAGTCCTGCAGAAATTCAGTCTGACTAGAAGTGTGCACAAATATACTGATGTAAGATTCTCGGGATCTGGAAAGCCATCTATATTCTGCGCATAGATGGTTTAGCACATTGATATGGGGGGGGGGGGGCACATTCCTCGAGCAGAGTCATAATGATACTGCATTTCTATCTCTAAAAAACCATACATTATACATTATCATTTTTACTCATTATCAAAATATACCAAGCAATTAAAAGAATAAGTGCATATGTTCTTCTGATTTAAAGGTGGGGAAAAAAGAATAGGAAATAAGAAAGCTGGCAAGTCAGGGGATTAACGCCTCAGTTTTTTTTTTCTGGTAAATTGAATTCAGGGTGCATGAAATATATAATTGAACCTTATCGACCAGTGGAGTGATTAGGTGATCTCTTAAGGCAGGGGTATGAGACGTATTCATTCGCAAAGGTAATTGGTGCCTTAAATTATTTAAGCTCCACTGATTCTCCCTTACCATAATGTTACCTTTAATTTCCTCATGAGTCTATTCCAAAGTGATATGAACAGCATGGCCTTTTATCTTCTTGTTGAATCAGGTTGTACCATTTCCTGGAATGGAACCTGTGAATATGACTGAGGAAATTACTGCTTTGTCCCCACTGAAAGCGAAGGAGGGCGCGGCCCCCTCTTTCTCACTGCAGACTGCTTTCTTTCTAATAGATTCTGTTCCCCAGATAAGGAAGGTGGTATTCATATAGTGTGTATCAGATGAACACAACAGAGTACTGCTGATCAGCAAGGGATGAGACACCACAGAGCAATGGGGACATCAGTGACATCACACAGGGCTGCAGTGACATCACAAATGGGTCTGGAGTGACATCACACACAGGACTACAGTGACATCATGCACAAGACCACAGTGATATCACACACAGGATTGCAGTGACATCACACAGGGCTGCAGTGACATCAAAAATGGGTCTGGAATGACATCACACACAGGACTACAGTGACATCATGCACAAGACTGCAGTGATATCACACACAGGATTGCAGTGACATCACACACAGGTTATGCCCCCATGTTAGTTGGGTAACTTTATGAACATAAGTTGATCAGTAAACTGGTTTTAACAAGTAAAACAATCAAACTTTCAGACTCAGATCATTCTGCTTATGGTGTTATATACAGATGAACAACATCAGGAGGAGGCAAGGGGCCTTAAAATCATTGTTATCCAATAATCAGGTAAAGTCACCTGCAGATGGAAAACTCCGTACCTCAGCAGCACATCAGATACCCAGGCAGGGTCATTTTCTGTCCGGCTCTGTCCAGTTCAATGATTCTGTCTTTATACTGGCACAGACCAGCCGGTCTCCTCTGCCAGCTGTCTCAGTATTTATGGGGTGAGATTTCCTGCGATACGGCGCTGCTTTGCTTTAGCCAGAGATTACGGGGGTGAAATTATTTGCAATATTGTGATGAGTCCATTCACAGACTCGGAAGTACAAGCTGACAAGATGCAATCATTTCTAAATCTTTCACAGTGGATGGAAAACTCCTGGGTAAGAAATTGCAAAGGAACTGAAATAAACAAAAATTTGACCTTTAAGGCGTGTGTGTGTGTGTGTGAGATAGATGGAGACACATATATTACCAGTAAGAAAAGTTTTGCAGACCAGCAGAGAGGGCCTCTGCAAGCCTGCTAATGATCTTGTGAGAGATCAGTACCAAATTAGTCTGTTCCAGGACTGCCTGTAAGCTTGAGAAATTGCTATATACTTTACATCTGGGATGTTGTTGATATCCAATGTCCTGCAAATGCCAAAATAATTTGAGAAAACAAACGTGCATAAAATATGTTACACTGAGATTATATTAGATTGGATTGTCTTTATTGTCCCCGAGGGGCAATTTGGTTTTGGGAGGGGGGTAACACACACTGCTCAGGTAGTTTCGATGTTTTGTCTTCTTCATGTCAGACAGAGTCTGCTGGGATTTTCCTGCTCTCCTCTGTCCAATCACAGCTCAGTTCACTGACCACACCCACTCTCCACTCTCCACTGTCCAATCGCAGCCCAGAACATTGGCCAAACCTGATCTTTTCTGCCCAATCATGGTGCAACTAAGCAATCACACCTGCTCTTCACTGTCCGATCCCTGCCCAGACCCGACACTCTGTAATATTCTGTGGGCCCATTACATCAGGGCAGGATCGAGGCTGAGCTCAGTTTTACATAATCATGTGCAGTTAGCAAACCCTGTGCTGCTCCTCAGCTCACACCAGCCAGCACAACCCAGCACAGTGCAGGACGGCCGGTGGACCTTTCTCATGGAAAGAGGGAGATTTATTGGAGCAATTACTGGCAAATTGTAGAAGACCCATGCAGTAGCAAAAGTCAAATCATACCCCCTTTTCAACGACTATCTAATAATATTAGAATGGATTGACACGAGCTGTCCTTTAACGAAAGGAGCGTTATGAGTGTGTTTGACAAGCGTTTTTAAATGTCACAGATAAATTAAATTCACCATGCATTCGCGCAGGCCGTAAAATGTGAAAACAAACATTACGCGTGCGGTTAATCTTTATTCTGCACGCGGTCTTCTGAGGCCTCATCCACACTCCAGAATGAAGTGAAGGAGAGAATGCGATACACTGAGTCTCTGTAATGCCCCGCACTGAATAACTTCCCAGATTGCCGAATCTCATTTTTTTTCTCTTCCTTGAAGAGTGATAACTGTATTAAAAAAATCCACCACCCTCTGCTACAAGCGCACACACACTCACACATACCAAGTTTTTTTCTTCCAGAAGCCAGAAAATAGTAGTATCGGAAATTTAAATCGAAACACAAATGTAGACTCGATTGGCACACGGTGGCAAAGCTGCTCTGAATGAACGTTTGGACGAGGCAGAAATCAGCAGGGAAACCTTCCAGAGTTCTGTTGTGTCATTCTTTTCCACAGAAGTGCTATTTTAACCGTAGGCCTCTAAAGGATGTCTCTAAATAAAAACGGAGCTAACCACCATTTCACTGCCCAAAAATAAATGGATCAGAGCGTCATTAATAATGCAGTATTTACAACTCCTTGAAGGGCAAGTTGCACTTTTCCTGCTCATCTGTTTCGGAGGCTAAAAGAGTCCCCGTTGATCCATAGGGAATGTCTGATTAGACTGCCCCGCCCAACTCTGACATCAGGGGGTCTCTGCCCCGCCCAGCTCTGACATCAGGGGTCTTTGCCCCGCCCAGCTCTTGGGCTCTTATCTGCTACCCTGCATTCTGTTCATGTTCCTATGTTCATAATTGGGGATGTGAATTGGAAAAATGAACATACGTGCTCCTGTGACGTGTGATTGATTTGGTCTGAATGCAGGTTTGGTTCATTCCCACAGACAGGTGCGCAGGTGTTTGGTTTCAGACAGCAGCTGTATACAATTTCAACCTCCAGGACTTGTCTACCAGTCTATTCATCCATCCACCTGTCTGTCTGTCCATCAGTCAATCAATGAACCAATCAGACTAAAGCCCTCTTTACGAACAAAAGCTCATTACCTGCTGATAGGATGTCGGAAATGATTTTGTCAGGTGAAACTCAGTATGCAATAAATCCCCAAGAGCCCTGAATGAGTCTCAGAAGGCCTGGTGCAAGGAAGACAAGTCTTCTGTTTCACACGTTTGTGTTTTCTGTAGCTGGCCCTGAGATTGAGGGAACTGCCAGCCAATCGCTGCAGCTGCTTAGTCTCTCTAATGCAGCACAGTCATATTTTATAATTATATCAGACTCTTCCCACCGCACTACTGCTTTCCCACGCTGCCTGCCGTTTTACCCGCTCTCCACCCTCCACCACACGCCTCCAAAGTGCTCACTTTGCCCCGTGCAGGTCCTGAATAAACCATTAGCTTTCCCCTCCACTAAACATATCATTCTTCATTCTGCGTCTCCCAGGCGATCCAGAGGGATCTCCAGAGCCCCTCGCCCCTCGCCCCCCACACGGCGCGGCGCTTGGTGGGGCAGTGATTGCCACACATGTGATGATCAGCGGATCACATGACAGGCAGGGGCTGGCGGAGGTGTGACCGGATTCCACCTCTCTCTGCGGTTTGGTCTGAAATCTGTGGTTTAAATCTCCACCCATGCTGTGTGCGATTGGTTACAAATTATTGGTAATAATAGTTAAAGGATTTACTGCACTAAACCCCTGCAGAGCCAAAGGCCTGATTAGGCTTTTAATGTAGACCCCATGCATGCCATAGTCAGGATGGACAGATGGACCGTCTCTCTACCCCAGCTGGTCTCTCTCAGCGGCAGACACATGTAACATGCTCAGAAACACGCTGTAGAATTAGTTTTTGAACTGGAATTGATAGGTACTGCCATTTTTTTCCATTTCCTGAGATGGCTCCAGCAGGGCAGCCAGATCATGCCAAACACTCTTGAGAAACTTCCTCCTGCCCCTCAGCACCTGAGTTTTCCAGCCCCCCCACTCCACCCACCCGCAAGCCTTCCTCCACAGCGATCCCCCCATGGATTCATCAACACACACTAAAAATCAGCTAGTCTACATCGATCTGTGTGGTCTGGTGTGCTGTCCCTCACACTCTATTAAGTCTATCAAGCTCTGTAAATCAGATTATCATGGTAGATGTCAAAAACTTGTTTCTTGCTTATTATGCATTCAGACTCGTTCCCGGCGGAGTGTGAGGCCTGCCGATGTTGGCAGCGCAGTTGGGTGTCCATGTGGACCTGATTAGGGCCCCCAGCAGATGGCCAGCTTCAGGAGCATTTCAATCCCTGTGTAAGGATTAAAGCACGGTTCCTTATGCATCAGTATGGAATCCCTGTGTAAGGATTAAAGCACGGTTCCTTATGCATCAGTATGGAATCCCTGTGTAAGGATTAAAGCACGGTTCCTTATGCATCAGTATGGAATCCCTGTGTAAGGATTAAAGCACGGTTCCTTATGCATCAGTATGGAATCCCTGTGTAAGGATTAAAGCACGGTTCCTTATGCATCAGTATGGAATCCCTGTGTAAGGATTAAAGCACGGTTCCTTATGCATCAGTATGGAATCCCTGTGTAAGGATTAAAGCACGGTTCCTTATGCGTCAGTATGGAATCCCTGTGTAAGGATTAAAGCACGGTTCCTTATGCGTCAGTATGGAATCCCTGTGTAAGGATTAAAGCACGGTTCCTTATGCATCAGTATGGAATCCCTGTGTAAGGATTAAAGCACGGTTCCTTATGCATCAGTATGGAATCCCTGTGTAAGGATTAAAGCACGGTTCCTTATGCGTCAGTATGGAATCCCTGTGTAAGGATTAAAGCACGGTTCCTTATGCATCAGTATGGAATCCCTGTGTAAGGATTAAAGCACGGTTCCTTATGCATCAGTATGGAATCCCTGTGTAAGGATTAAAGCACGGTTCCATATGTGACAATGCAGTATTCTTCCATGGCTCCTTTCCGCTTTGTTCCTTATGCGTCAGTACGTTATTCCTGAATGGACCCTTGTGTGTCAGGGCAGAATTCCTGCGTTACAACTTCATTCTGTTTGAGTACTTTCTTTTTATAAAAGTAGAATCCATGCAAAGAAATTAAATCATAGCTCCTTTTGTAACTGTGCAGCCATTACTAAGTAAACTCTCTAAAGAAGTGCTTGAATAAACCATTTGTATAACTGCTTCATAATGTGTAGATTTATGAGGTTAGTACTTCCCTGGTCTGGTTAGATTAGTGTCCGATAATTACCTTTGAGAACTGGTACTTACTTTCATGCTTCCCGTTATAGTCTTCAGGCGTGATTAAATGCTGTTGGTTGCATTTCGATTAAGTCTTTGTTTTATGCTGCTGACCACTAACCGAGGAAAAATAAAAAACTATGGATGAAATTCAAATGCAGCCAAAACGCACTCCCTTAGATCCTGCTGAAGTTATGAGGCTCCACACAGTTCTCAGTGTGGGTGTGAGCGTGCGATTTTTAACCCCAGCTTTTAATGAAGTGTTCTGGCGGCTGAGTAGACTATTAGAGGTCTGTAATGCAGTCCTGTGTGTTACGGCTCACTCCCTGAGAGCTGTCATGAGAGCCCAAATGTTGATGAGGCATTGATTTTAATTCAAAGGCCAAAAATGAGCAGGCTGGAGGTTGACAGATTAAACTGCCGCTAAAAAAGAAACCTTTTTAATAAAAGGCTAAGTAACGAGGACCAGCTCATACAGTCATACATTTTGCCATGGTATGGGCTTTATTTCTACATTTATGAAGAATGAAAT
The DNA here is from genome assembly GCA_019788955.1 of Albula glossodonta. Lineage (NCBI taxonomy): Eukaryota > Metazoa > Chordata > Actinopteri > Albuliformes > Albulidae > Albula > Albula glossodonta. The sequence continues at coordinate 82,514 of JAFBMS010000368.1, read as the reverse complement.
ATCAATTACCACATCATTATTACCCTGCCATATGTGCCAAGTAGATTAATGGCAGAAGATTAGCCTGCTTTGCCTGTGGTGAAAATTATGGACATATTTGTCATGTTGCTTGCGAACGCTGAAATAATTGAGCATTACACGTGCCTAATTAAATAAATTTATATGCAGTGGGTGAATGTATGAAATTACATGAGCAAGAAATGCTCTGTATTCCCAGGTTATGCTATTCAGTAGTTGTTTATGTTTCTGTGTTGAAATTTTGAACCAGTGCAATTAACTCTCTAATGACCTGTGCTGCTTTTGCCAACTCAAAAATCACCTGGAATACATAAAAAAATATATAGCAAAAGGGAACAAACACATATGAAAGTGTGAACTGTTCTACTGTGAACAGAAGACAAAGGGGAGATAAAAAAATACTAACTATATATATACTATATAAATTGTATATATATACTATATAAATATATAACTATGTGTTATATTCTAACATGCTTGATTCCTTTAAGAAACAGTTGTGGGCCGTGGTTCACAGTTTGTCTTTATTTTCCTTCCTCTCTGAGGAGGAGAGAAGTTTCCAGCCCTGCGCGTTCTAGCACCGTGTCACTGCAGGCCCAAAGGCACTGCTTGTATGATCAATTCCATCAGTAACTTACTGCTGCCCATGGCTATTGACTTTTCATGTCCTGCCTCAGTCAGCGCCCACGAGAGCGCACTGCCTCGGGTTCTCAGAGGGTTCTACGAAGCCCTCCATACTGCATCTCCATTTGCATTTTCAGAACGCTTCAAATGGCTCCATGCCTCCAGTGACCCCAGTTCATTTATCCTGCAATTTACCATGGCAACCCTAGTTAAATCTGTACTGTAGTTTACCATGGCAACCCTGGTTAAATCTGTACTGTAGTTTACCATGGCAACCCTAGTTAAATCTGTACTGTAGTTTACCATGGCAACCCTAGTTAAATCTACCTGGCAGTTTACCATGTCAACACTAGTTAATCTATCCTACAGTTAACATTGGCAACTCTTGATAATCTTTCCTGTATTTTACCACATGCTGCTATAAGCACTGTAATTGTACTCCTTGTCCTTCGCTATGACTTTGAACAGTCCTTCTCTGGGCTTTCTCTCTGATCTCAGCTCTGAAACAGTCTGACTTCCGACGCTCTCTCACTAGCAACTGACCTCTGAAAGCCCTTGTTGACCCTTCAGTTCTGTGGTGCTTGGGAAGACCGTACTATGCAGAACACACCACAAGCTGACTTACAATGTAAATTTCATACAAGTCACTTCTGCTTTGAAACAAAGCTTAAAAAATGAAACCCATCCCATAGTGGTTTCACAACCAAACTGTCACTAGCCAATTTTGAATTGTGTTGTAAAACTCTAGTGTTTTTTTCTGCAAGTAAACAAAGTATACTGGTCAGATTTGGGACAGCTTTCCGCAGCGATCGATCAGAGACCACCCTTACCGAGCGGGCTTGGGCCCGGTCTCTGGTTTGAGAGCCTGGGGCTGCCATGCTTCTTTGACTGAACTGTGACGCGGAGGTAAAGGAACTTGGTATGGGAACAAACTCTCCAGACGTGAGCAGAGCGGCAAGTCTGCTCTGAGCAAAACTGCTGCGGTGTGGATGGGGTTTACGGCCGTTTAGAGAATTTAACACCCCACTCATTTTAAATCTACCCATCAATCACAAGCCATGGGACCCTCCGAGACCAAAAAACAACAACATCAACAAAAAAATCAGAAGAGACATTATTGGAACAGAAAAGCCCAAGATAATTTCAACACGAAAATAATGCTGTTTCTCTTTTCTCTATTAAATATTGAGTTGTTCCAAACCTTAGTTGCTTTTTTAAGGATTTATAACTTAAATAAGGCTCAGGTATATACCTGTAATTTCCATAGAGGCTAGGAGGGGAAACTATTTGTGTGCATTCATTTACCAAATTTAATATATAAACAAAAACAGCAGTGACAATGGCTTCCATTGTTAAACCCGCAGAGACGTAATCGGGACTGTCAGCATAAATGGAATCACAAAGCTCTTGAGCCTGAATACTCAGTCACAACACTCATACTGATTCTGCAGGTTGTCACTGCAAAACAGAATCTCCAATGCCAGGCAGATTTCAAAGTACATCTGCAATGGGATCACGAAACCCTTACTTATTCAAAAACAATAAGTCCATTTTGCCAATTACTGCACCAAAGATACTGATACATTAGATGGCTAAGAACCAAGCCTGAGGATGAAAAACACGAAAAATATAGCAGTGCTTCCTTTATCCTCTATTCCAAAAATACAATTACAAAGGTTCCTTGTGATGTTATTATTAGGTGCTTAAAGATGAACATGAAAGAAATCTGCTGACTAGTCCAGCAAAGCTCAATTAGAAAATTCAAGGGGAAGTAAGAGCTATCAGAAGTTGCTGCTATACAGCAACATTCCAGAAGTTTTTCAGTCAATGTTACGTAACTGTTGGTAAAAGCACTTGTAATAACAATGTAATACCAACATTATAAATACATTTTACACGTGACGGACAAATGAGCAAAGAGAGAGACTGTTTAGCTGTACAGAGTGTCCTGTGTAGCTCTGTTGCTCCTGTTTTTGTGTAGTGTGAGGTTTGTGACGCATGTCCCAGAATGCATTTCACATTTACCCTGGGCTCACCTGAATCACAACCTTCAGTATAATGCTTTAGCTAGTTAACCCCGCCGAGGCTGACAGTGAGCCGTCTGTCTGAGATTGGTGATATTGTGACACTGTTTCAAATCAATCCCCAGCCTCCTACTTAATAACACGTTTACTAATGTTTGTTATCATTCCTCTCGCACTGCAATTCCCAGCTGAAATCTGTGAGATGTGTTCTACTTATTGAGTGTGGCGATGACAAGGCTCAGCGTTATCCAGACAAACGGAGGGATCTGACACTTATCGCAGAGCTCCGCTGCGCTCCAAATCTTACAACATATTTTTCAGATTGATATCCATCCTTCCACACCTGTTACTACTGCCATATTACTGTTTAACTTATGAATATGACATTTTTTTACATGACCCAGTTGTCCCCTATGTGTAACATTATTTATCCTTATAGCTACAACTCTGTGGAGTTTTACAATGGACTGATCGGTGTGTTTATCTTTCTGACTTCATGTGTCTCTGTTCTACTGAGGCACTCCTTTTCTTCCATTATCAAAGAACAGCCTTATGCAGCTCCTCCCGAGAGCTTGGGGTCTTTGTTAGCCAATTTTCTGGAAAACACATACTTCAGGATTGTGCAATTGTAAAACAAGAGCTGTAACAGTAATTTTGATCAAATTATTGCTGTAATGACTGATAGTGTCAATGTTGACATGGTGTTTGGGCAAGATAACATAATTAAGAACATTTGAACAACCTGTCTGATGTCATACTATGACAGAATAAGGTAACCCCACCCCATTTCCACTCCATCCAAATTCATGGGTGGTGTTTGTTAATCACTGAACGCTACACACATATCATTTGCAAAAGCATAATTATTTCTCCGCATTCCTATTCAAAATATCCACCATGGGCTTGGACACTCCCACCAATTCCTTCACCTAGGAGAAGGTTTTCAAAAAAAAAATAAAAAAAACTTTCCCTTTTCTATTCTATATCAAGCAATTTATTCAAGCAATGATTGCAGTGAAGGTACAGTGTTTATACGCTGAATGGAGAGGCACTTGGTGATGGGAAAAGAAGACGTTTAAACACAAACTCAGGGGTAATATTTCTGAAGTAAACACTGCGTTTTTCACTGAATGGGTGTTTGGGGACGCTGTTCCCCTGTAAATGGGGGCAGACTAATGCCTCCACATTTCGCCCTGGTAATTTATTCTGCGTGTTACATTCCTTCGTCTTCGTTTTTTTTTTTTTTTAAATTCCTGCATTCATTTACTGAGAGCTTCACCAAGAAGATGAACAAAGCAGAATTTCATTTATTTATTCCAGTCTTGTAGATAATGTTATGCTGTTTTCTCTCTGGAAACATCAGAAATCCAGGCAATATTGTTGTTATTAAATATTCGTCACTGCAGAAATTTCAAAAGCACTTCATGAGACATTAACATGAAAAACATTTAGCAGGGGGATTCTTGGAATGACTGCTTATCGCTCCTCCATTTACTGCTACGCCAAGCGAAGCACCCACACTTTTTTTTCTGGAATCTCAATATGAAAGACCCACAGATTGATTACTTTCAACTAGTATTACATGTCATGTCTTTTGTCACGCTTGCAGACACCATTTTATTTATCAGTGACATCTATTTCTATGAAAAGACTTCGATAAAAAAGACTGGCTTGACCCTAATTTACAATTGGAAGAAACAGTAAAGACACACAACTACTATCCAAATATTGATTTTTTTATTCTGTCAGTGCTCCTCGAAGTTTGGTGTGGACCTTTCATCTCTGTCAACATATACTAACTGGACTGTTAGTATAATAAAAAAATATTCTCAAAAGGTTCTCAGAGAGAAGCAACATTCATTTGTTTTTTCCCCTTATAATTTTAATGTATGATAACCCATTTTAAAATGTCTGAACCTGAATTTCCATACACATCCAAAAACCAAAAATTAAAAGTTTCTGCTTAGGCCTGTTTTGCCATGATGGGTCACGTATGCTTATGTCTCAGACAGCAGTTATGGAGAAGCATGATTAGTTTGCCATATATATTTCTAATGCGTCATTATTTCTATTTAAACATAGTGTGCTTGTGTCTATATGAATATTACCTGAACGGAATGATGAATTGGCTTGATGTTCTCCTGTATGGATCTTATCACGCCCTCCTGCTTGCGCTTATACAGTCGCTCTACTTCCATGCCAGTTTGACTGATGACGGACTAAATTTCTCCCATAGGAAGTCATTTTCTCCTGCTGAAAACCAGCCACCATTTTTTAGGACATGCAGGAGTTAGTGTGGCATGAAAACCAGATCAACTTCAGCAACAGCACCCCCCCTCCCCCCCGCCAAACCCTGTGCCTGGAGTGTCTAATCGGCTGAATAATTCCTGTGCTTACTGTGACAGTAAAGTTCTCCTGGCTCTGATATGCGCAACACATTCAAATGGTTACTGTGACAGTGCCGTTCCCTGGGCTCGCAGACTAGCACGGTTAATCTGCACAAATAATCTGCAGGAGTAGTTACTGTGACAGTGTGGTTTGGGTCTGCAGGCTTAGTGTTGGGTTTATAGGCTGAGTGTTTGGGTCTGCAGGCTGAGTGTTGGGTCTATAGGCTGAGTGTTTGGGTCTGCAGGCTGAGTGTTTGGGTCTGCAGGCTGAGTGTTGGGTCTGTAGGCTGAGTGTTTGGGTCTGCGTGCTGAGTGTTTGGGTCTGTAGGCTGAGTGTTGGGTCTGCAGGCTGAGTGTTTGGGTCTGCAGGCTGAGTGTTGGGTCTATAGGCTAAGTGTTTGGGTCTGTAGGCTGAGTGTTGGGTCTGCAGGCTGAGCGTCTGGGTCTGCAGGCTGGGCGTTTGGGTCTGCGGGCTGAGCGTTTGGGTCTGCGGGCTGAGTGTTTGGGTCTGCGGGCTGAGTGTTGGGTCTGCGGGCTGAGTGTTGGGTCTGCGTGCTGAGTGTTTGGGTCTGCGGGCTGAGTGTTTGGGTCTGCGGGCTGAGTGTTTGGGTCTGCGGGCTGAGTGTTTGGGTCTGCGGGCTGAGTGTTGGGTCTGCGTGCTGAGTGTTTGGGTCTGCGGGCTGAGTGTTTGGGTCTGCGGGCTGAGTGTTGGGTCTGCGTGCTGAGTGTTGGGTCTGCGGGCTGAGTGTTGGGTCTGTAGGCTGAGTGTTTGGGTCTGCGGGGTGAGTGTTTGGGTCTGCGGGCTGAGTGTTTGGGTCTGCGGGCTGAGTGTTGGGTCTGCGGGCTGAGTGTTTGGGTAGGGCAGGCCTCAGGGACCCATCTAGCACACAGCTGCATCTGACAATGAAGCAAGGGGATTTAGAAAATGACTGTCATATTTATCCTTCCAGTAACTCCATATCATGCTTCATATTTTCTCACAGGTCTGGAGAGCCGCAGTGTCTGCGACTTTAACTACAGTCCTGGAGGGCTGCAGCGATTGCAGGTCTAGCTCCAGTTTTGAAAGGCTACAGTGTATGTGTGGGTTTCTCTGTGATTTCCTTTCAATTGGCAGCAAAGAGATATTTGGTCTCTGTAAAATGTGTGTTCTGTTGAAATAATGTCATTGGTTTTATTTATTTAATCTGTACAGGCTGAATGTAGGCTAACTGGGACACTCAGTAAGGAATGTAAGGGGATGTATATAGTTTGGGGGGGGGGGGGGGGTTCTTGGGTTAAACTGGGGCTTTGATTTAATTTTGTCCATAGGAAACAGTGCCCCCTACTGGTCCGACAACCCCAACCAATGCATTTGGAGTGCCCTCAAAGCCCACACCTGCACAGCTCAAGCAGTTTGCTGCAGAAAGGTTACCAGGTGATATGGGTGCTAGTCAACGGCTTTATTCTGAGTGCCACACATGCAAATCTGTGAATGGCCAATACGAGCCCATATTACTTCCTCACGGCCTGAAACAGTGAGGTTGCCCTGTCTGTGTGTAGCAGATATGCAGATATGCATAAACCAAAGGATCTCCCAGTGTGAGACGATGTTTAATTGCCTTCCCTTTCGGCAGAATAGATTATTTAGTTCTTTTCTGTCACATAATTAGCCTCTCATCCGCCTGGATACCTAGATCTTTCTGGATAATTGAACAGTTGCGAATAATGAGATGAAGCTGATTAATCGCCCAGTTAAAGACAATGATTCTCCTGATCTGTTAATCTCTGGGATTACGTCCCATAAACGCAACCAAAAGCTGCAGGCCACACTTGTGTAAGGCTGCATGTGGAATTAAACGCCAATGTCTGCCGAACAGTTGCGTGCTCGACTCTGTGATGCTGCAGAATGATGGATTGCCTGTATATAAATTACTCTTTTAGCCAATCAAAATTCAGATGACAGCATATAGCCATTTGTATTGTAATCTGGACTGTCAAATTAATAAAGAGGTGGCTGGTTTGAAGGATTAGTTTCAACTGGTTTTTTTGACAAAAAATTAATAAATAATCTGCTCCAATAAGAGACACACAGCATAAACATAAAGACTTACGGCCTTTTGCAAAGTCTAATTAAATGTGAGCTGGGCCTGATTGTCTTTTCTCCATGTAACAAAACACCGGCATTAAATCTTTACCATCTGAATATACAAAAGGCTCCACGGTCCCAGAGCTAATCTGTATTCAGACGCGAGGTTCTTCCCTCCCTCCCTGCCTTATCCGCCGCCCATAAACTCATCAGCCATGCACTTATCTGCCTTCTCCATCTATGGAACAAACGAGGCCCGGCAATTTGCAGAAATTGATTGTATCATCTCTTGTTATTTGCATGGCCATTAATTAGGTGAGGTTTGATCACGGCGGTAATTTCGGCTTGTCATTAGTCAGGCGCGCTGAACGGCGCGGCGACGGAGATGGAGAAGCCAGTGGGAGGGGATTCAGACTTCCCTCCTGACAGCAAGCAGCTGGAGGACAAAAGAGCGTTGGCTGGATGCAGGCCGGGACTCCTTCAGAAGGACGTTCACAGTGACAGCGCGCCCAAGCGTCTCAAAAACAGCCGTTATAATTGGTATTCTGGTGAGGCGGTAAGAACCAACAACAAGTTTCATGTGCTAATGAGGAGGCGGCAAGTCTCTGAGTGAATTGTAGTTTTGGAGTGTTTTTTTTTTTTTTTTTTTTTTTTTTTTTTACAGTAGGACCCTTGAATGTTGACCCTACGTGTTTTAAACCTTAAATACCTCTTAAAAACCATGTGAGATGTGAATCGCGTCAAAAACCCTCTTTTATATACGTAATGGTAAGCAATTCACACTCAAGAAACACACGGCCTGGTGATAGGCAAGATGTTAGCGCTAATACTGGCCCTGAAGCCTGATAACTTAGGAGGCAAAATAATGAAAATGTCAGATGAAAAAGGGCTGATATCTTCAAGAGGATAAATCACAATTAATCTTAATAAAATAATTGCCCAATATCACAGTCCAAGAAAGAATGAAGCTATTTTGAAAGCTGAGTTATGTATTGATTAATGAAAGTGCAGCATGGCAATACTGGGCAAATAAAACACGAGCACAGATGGGGAAGGCTACAAAACTTTCTTGTGGTGCAAAGTTAAACTGAAGTTATATTGAAGCTAGCAAAGACACAGAGCACATCAGACACGAAACAGATATTGGACACACAGCATGCAGGACACAAAAAAGGGAATGGACATCCACCAGGTAAGACACAAAACAGGGTTTGGGGAAAAAGCCGACTGGCTATATCAGGCAGTAGTGTGGTAGTGCCAGTACAAATATATTTCCTTTGTTTTCTTTCATAACATTAGACGTCCAGCACTACCCACAAAGTTGGGCCACCCCCTGCTGTGTTAGAGCTGAGTGTAGTGTAGTGTAGTGTAGTGTAGTGGGACTGAATAGAGTGCAGTGTTGCATAGCAGGGCTGAGTGTAGTGTAGTGTAGTGGGACTGAATAGAGTGCAGTGTTGCATAGCAGGGCTGAGTGTAGTGTAGTGTAGTGGGACTGAATAGAGTGCAGTGTTGCATAGCAGGGCTGAGTGTAATGTAGTGTAGTGGGACTGAATAGAGTGCAGTGTTGCATAGCAGGGCTGAGTGTAGTGTAGTGTAGTGGGACTGAATAGAGTGCAGTGTTGCATAGCAGGGCTGAGTGTAGTGTAGTGTAGTGGGACTGAATAGAGTGCAGTGTTGCATAGCAGGGCTGAGTGTAATGTAGTGTAGTGGGACTGAATAGAGTGCAGTGTTGCATAGCAGGGCTGAGTGTAGTGTAGTGTAGTGGGACTGAATAGAGTGCAGTGTTGCATAGCAGGGCTGAGTGTAGTGTAGTGTAGTGGGACTGAATAGAGTGCAGTGTTGCATAGCAGGGCTGAGTGTAGTGTAGTGTAGTGGGACTGAATAGAGTGCAGTGTTGCATAGCAGGGCTGAGTGTAATGTAGTGTAGTGGGACTGAATAGAGTGCAGTGTTGCATAGCAGGGCTGAGTGTAGTGTAGTGTAGTGGGACTGAATAGAGTGCAGTGTTGCATAGCAGGGCTGAGTGTAGTGTAGTGTAGTGGGACTGAATAGAGTGCAGTGTTGCATAGCAGGGCTGAGTGTAGTGTAGTGTAGTGGGACTGAATAGAGTGCAGTGTTGCATAGCAGGGCTGAGTGTAGTGTAGTGTAGTGGGACTGAGCAAGACGGGGAGAGGCAGCAGCAGACGGCTCGGTGAGGACACTGTCCCAGAGGAGCCTGGGATATCTGTCTAACTCCAGGCCTAACACCGACTGACAGGAGGATACACTCACAAATCTCCTTAAACTCCCCTCACAGAGGGATAAAGAGCCGTGCGAAAGCGGAGTAAAGTGGAGCGTGCCGCATTCCTATCGCTCCATTATTAAGAGTGTCCCTTATCCAAGGTGATTCACACAGCTTATGCCTGACACATTACATCCCCTCATTAAGCTGGATATTTACCGAAGCGATTCAGCGCAAGTGGCTTTTCTTAACCAGCTGAACCCATGGATGTCCCGTGCTACCGCACGATGGCTCGGCGCACTCTCCCGTGCTTCAGCGCTTCAGGCGCAGATGCTTATTTTTCATTTTCAGAGTAATATTGGGTTTGATCTACGCTCCATTATCTCACTTGTAACTTGAAATTGATTTTTAGCAAAAACATAAAAGGGAATGAAAAAAGTAGCCCGGAGCAAACTTTTGAAAAAGCACCACTTTTCAGCTTTACCTATTATAATGGTGAATAAACTAGTGGCAGAGTGATGTCGTCTATAAAAGTGAAACCAAATACAATTTTCAACCCACTAAATTTGCTAGAGGAAAATTAAAAGTGTAAAAAGTGAAAGAAGCACAATGAGGTAATGCTACATGATCCTACAAGCTCATGAAAGCAGACAGCGATGCATGCTATGAAAGCAGACAGCGATGCATGCTATGAAAGCAGACAGCGATGCATGCTATGAAAGCAGACAGCGACGCATGCTATGAAAGCAGACAGCGACGCATGCTATGAAAGCAGACAGCGACGCATGCTATGAAAGCAGACAGTGATGCATGCTATGAAAGCAGACAGCGATGCATGCTATGAAAGCAGATAGTGATGCATGCTATGAAAGCAGACAGCGATGCATGCTATGAAAGCAGACAGCGATGCATGCTATGAAAGCAGACAGCGACGCATGCTATGAAAGCAGACAGTGATGCATGCTGTGAAAGCAGACAGTGACGCATGCTATGAAAGCAGACAGCGACGCATGCTATGAAAGCAGACAGCGACGCATGCTATGAAAGCAGACAGTGACGCATGCTATGAAAGCAGACAGTGACGCATGCTGTGAAAGCAGACAGTGACGCATGCTATGAAAGCAGACAGTGATGCATGCTGTGAAAGCAGACAGTGATGCATGCTATGAAAGCAGACAGTGATGCATGCTGTGAAAGCAGACAGTGATGCATGCTTCAGATACAGTGAGCTTTATCAGGTGGCTAATACATTTACAGTTTTATCATTTTGAATTCAAAGTGACTTATGGGAAGTGCATATGCTGCCCAACAAGCACAAAAAACATAAAATCTAAATAGCAAATAAAAATAAATGACAATCATAAATAGCAAAAGAAAAACATTTACTGGTGTAATAAACAAAAACACAAGTCACATTGAGTACCTTCGGAGGTGCACACTACGTTTATACAGTTTGGACTGCATTTACTAAACATTTAATAAACACTAAATCATCACCATAAACTATTCTGCGCTTGTTCTTGTTTACTGAACTGCTGCTCCCGCAGTTAGCTGACACAAAGTGGAAAAGTAGGCCCTGCTGAATGCGTAGAATTAGCTGCCGTGTGTATTTAGGGGGTATCATTTAATATTTAATGCACGTGTATTTTTAGGGTTTTTAGCTGGAGCACATGTATTTTTGGGGTCTTAGCTTTAAGACATGAACTTTTACGGTTTTGGTTTGAAAAGGCAAAAAAGACTAATTTGATTGGAGAGTACACATGAAAATGACTTCTATTGCAACGTATCAGAGGCCTGGCCACGACTGCGGAAAAGATAATTGCTTCGACTTTTTTTTCACCACCTGGGGAAACATGCCTCAATTTCCAACTGAGCATGACAGCATTGACACGCCAAGCATAATTGTTCTTAGGAGAAATTGTTGGCATCTGGAAATATAAATTCTAATGAAGAAAGTGTTTTCTACCTGAATCTCTCTCCATCACTGTTGTCCGGGGGAAATAAATGTAACCCCCAATGGACTCCAAAGTACAGAAATATTATTCTGTATATATTGGATGAGAAGTTAAGCGATATTACTGTGTGGATATTGGATGAAATAAAATGACTTCTTGCCAAAGAAAGGTCTTTCTCAATGCTGTGTATCCTTGCTCCTGCCGTACGGCTCATTGGAACTTAAAGTGAGACTTAATGGAGTTCTCAATGTCTGAATCTTACACTGTTTCAACTGCACTATTACACTTTTGTTCAAATAAGTGCAAAATGACCTATTAACAGCAGACCAATATTACATGTTGTGCATGTTTCACTTACATTCTCATGTATTTATGTACAGTTTATAGTGTTTATTTGTATAATTTCTCTTTAGCACTCCTGGACCAAAATCCTTAGTTGATATAACATTTTTGATAAAAAATGTTTATAACATGATAAAACATTTTCACTAATTTCTGATCCACATATCAGTAAATGTTTTCCAGTGTTCTCATAATATCATATACATGCAAACTGCGCACAGGTATTGTTACATTGCTTCATTGAGGTGTCAGTATAATGAAAAATCTGTAGCTTTGTTAGCAACATAAATCGTTGCTAACAAACCAATTGACCCCTATATTCGATCAAGTGTTTAAAGTACATGTTGCATGTCAGCACTGTTTTCATTGTTTTAGAGGGGTAACTCTAGTGGAAGACAGCTTTCTCAATCTGATAGCCTTTTTTATGGCCAGTGGAACCACAAGCATGTGTGATTAAATTCTTATTATATCAACATTTGTATCACTCAAACAGGGAGAAGAATGTAAGCATGTTCGACACAGAGTGGTGCAGCTTGACAAAAAATATTTTTGACGAATGACCCACTGATTTTAGAAAAATAAAAACGTATATTAGTGTCAGAAAGCTGACGTGATATATGCTTTTTAGTGCTACTTACTGTCATCGCCCTGAGGGGCCCGCGTCGCCACTTCGGCTATCTGGCGAGATAAAAGCAGGGCACGCAGCTGGACATCCCAGAATCAGCTCAGCTCCTCTTCTCTCTGTCAGACGCAACACACCAGGAAAAAGGACTTACAGTACTTAAAAAAAGGACTTACAAAACTGTCTGACACGTGCTTTCATAAGTAACCTGGGGAAGACAAACGAAGAAACAGGTAAAGGTTGTGCACGACAATTAGGCAGTCTTGATGCCTTTTTTAAACGGCACTTACACTTCACACATTCCTTTAAAAAGGCTGGAACATGTGTGTGCGCGTGTGCGTGTGTGTGTGACCAAAAATAAATCAAACTGAGCAGCGCTAAAGCCTACAGAAGGCAACATGGTCATGTGACCATGCTCTACGAGCAGTTACTGCTGTATGGCTGATACCAGAGCATTGCGTGGCTCAATTTAGAAAACAACTGCAACTTCCAGAGACCATTGCCAACAATAAAAACATTGGCTTTTCAAATACTGTATGATTACTCATATCTAAACCCCATCAACATGACTTCACTTTCTGTGCACAGTGAACTACAAACCACCCTGTGCTTTCCACCCTGAGCCATCCCATAAAGCCATGGAAACATGATCAGCAGCATGGTCATTTTACTTAGGTAAAGTCATTAACGAATGGCAAATCAGAATCAACATGACATCTCCCCAAAGAAATGGGACAGTTTCCTTATTCAACGTGAAGCAGACTGTCTCTCCCCAGGGCAAGTACATAAAACTTTCCTTCAGTTTACTTGTGTCTCTCTTTTTTTTTTTTTGTTTGTTGTTTTGTTGTTGATGTTGTTGTGGGCACAAGAAAAACAGCGATAGATGGTAAGATCGATAAAAGACAAAGCGAGATTGCTTGGCACAACATTCATTTTTCACCCTTTGTTGGCTTTCATTACGGGCAGAGGTAATGTGTGTCCGGGGTAGCCTCGTAATGAGCCCTGCATGGGGAAAGCGATTTATGCCCCAGCAACAAGACCAGGAGCTGCTGGAGAAAACTCCTGCAGCTTAATGCACAGCAACTTTATTAGAAACACTTAATTAAATCTGTATTCCCATTCCTATTTGACAGATTAATAAGGACATTTTTCAGAACGGTCCAGGCTAGATCATTTGCCTTCCATAAATGAATCTGTTCTGAAATATTGAATGCTTATATTTCTCACGGTGCGCTTTAAATTTCCGCTTTAGTGTTTATTCACTTCAATCAAAAAGAGGCCCTGCGTGAACTCATTTTTGCATTGTCACAAATTGTCAAATGTTTGCTTTAGAGACTGCCTGGAAAGTAGTTCCATATGTAATTACAGTTTAATTAGACAGCTATAAGGGGGTAATTTATTTGGCGGTTTCTAATGTTCTCTTCCCCTGCATATCTGCTGATGAGTTACTGTTTGTCTAGCTAATATTTAGTCTATCACACTTCATTTAACTTTCTAGTTGTTGCTAGAAAGGCAACAACATTATTATATTGTGGGTTATTAGCCATAGTAGTATTATGTTATTTTGCATCACAGCAGAGAGCTAGTTTCCCCAGATTGATTGTTTCTTATGGGGCATTACTCTTCTGCCAGTGGGCCAGTAGAATAAAAGGACTCAGGAGGTACTGTAGAACAGAGGCGTATGTAATTAACGAAATAAAAGAACAGCCATCTCTGCTCAAACTAATGCAACATCACCCTGTGTGTGTGGGGGGGGTGGGGGATGGAGGCGCCAACCCCTGGGCACAGTCTGCCCTGCCCTGTGGGGGGGCTCACTGTGTATGTGGGAGTCCGTTATCAACACTGGCATTGGGGGGGGGGGGGGGGTGTCTCTGTGCGGATCACACCATTAACCAGATATGGCCAGAGGTCCCGATAGCTCAAAGAAATTCTGCATGTATGTTTCTATAGACCCCCATGATCAGCTCCATGTGAAATTACCATCATCATCACACATGGTTACCGCTGCGCCATTCAAAACAAATCAATACCATCGGTGAGGAAAGAGAACTCCTTTATGTTTGTACGTGTTTAAAGAAAAATGAAAGATTACTTCATGCATGTTCAAAACTTCCAATAATAAAAGGGAATATTACACGAGGGCCCTTCATGGGTCTTCACCGTCGTGTCGGAGCACTGGCAGTAGTCTGGAGCACGCTTTCAGAGACTACCGAGTTTCAGAGATATCAAGAACGGCAGCCTCTTTTCCTGGTGTCACCCCCCACCCACCACCCCCCCACCGTGCCTCACATGCCAATAAAGTCAATCTCATTTCCTGGTTATGGGCTCCACATCACAAATTCTCCAGCTGTGCGGTGCTTCTGGCAGAATCGAACAGCAGACATGCTTAGCATGTTCAAAATAAAAAGGAAATCAGGATGTTGCAAACCTTCATGCCTCCATCTCTCAGACAGGGGATGACTAATGAGTACATGGAATCACTTATAGAGAGGAAGCAAAGGAATTAAAAACGGAGGAGGACTGCAAACACAACGGAGCTCGTTGGCCTTAGAGGTGAGCAGGCCCACCTGGAGCGGCACAACCAGAGCTCGGACATAAGGGCTTCAGTTGTACTGCATTTGCCGTCACTAACACACGCTTTAGCCCCCCGAAAGCCAGAGCTATTTGAATTTCTTTACTGTCTTCATGCAGGAAGTTTGGCCCTGTAGTCTCTGCTGCAGATTTCTAATGCGTGTTCTGAGCTCCATAATCAATCGCTCAGCTGCAGGACAGGCAGTTAATCGCGGCCTCATGCTGGATGCATGAATAATCGAAAATGCTGATGAAATGAATAATTAAACTGACACAGCCCGGTTGGGTAATTGCTCGAACACAGCGAATTTGATCAATAATTCATTGAACACACTAATCTGATATGTAATTAATCGAACAGCGATGACTGACTGAATGAATAACTCTAACTAATCTAAACTAACGCTTCAACTGGAAATGCAATGAATGAAACCGTGATTTGATGCCACCTGTAATTAATTGATTAAACTGACTGGACATTAAATTAATTGAAAACGTCAAGGGCAAGCAGTCGATCTTCAGTACAGGATTGCTGTGCTTTGGGCTAGAATAAATGAAGGGAAGGAACCACGATGTTGGGACCTGGGCCGTTACACTAATGGCAATGAGCAGGTGTTATTACAATGCCATCTTAATAAATGTATCCCATTTGGGGGGGGGGGGGTGCACTGGCATCCCATAACTCCATTGGCCACTAAATATTTCTAAAGCTATGAAAAATAAATTTATTTTCCGGGCACTAGTGTATCTGGAAAAAAATGCTCAGTCTTGATTTTATTTTCTCTGAGCAAAATACAATTCAGTATGTTATGTTAAGATCATGGACATCTGCAGTATTGTTTTTGTTACCCCGGCTCCTAACATATTTAGCGCTGCACTATTATTTTAAAATTGAAAGTTAATTTAGCATTTACATTCAGATTCATTCAGTGGAAATTATGTCTGGAGACATATTAATCATAATAGTTTTGCTAAATGGAAATACTCAGTGGTTATTTGTGTTTCATAACCATGGCAACACAGCTGTTCAAATGGGAGTGAGAGAAGCGGATGTCAGACGAAATTAAATGACAGATGCAACAGTCTGGTACCTTTTTTGTTTTGTTTTGTTCTGTGGGTTTTGTTTATTTATCAGTGCATAATTCCCTCGAACAGACCTGAATAATCGAGCAGGGAATAAACAGTTATCATTACTGATGAGAAGCCAATGGAGCAGGACACTCAAACGCTGACCTACACAAGCACATCTCATGTGGCCCACAAACACAGGGTGGAACTTGAGGTCCAGCTGAGTAATTCCTGTTCCAGTGCCAGGCCTATTTCTGTCAGCACATTCATGGTGACTAGGGCTATTTCTATACGTAAATTCAACATGACCACCATCACCGTGTTCACCACAGACTGCCCTGTATCAATCAGCACATAAAAACGCTCACAGTAATTTAATTAGGTGCTGGTGATGGAATAATCATGCTCAGAAAATGAATGAAGAAACCACAATTAAGTTCCATTTCTGCCTATGGGCAAAAACACTGTTAATTAAATAGTATGTGGAACTTAATTGTGCAGACAGTGTTCAGTCCTTTTTTTAACTCAATCAGCGCATTTACAATAGCCTGGATTTCCTATAGGTACATTCAACACAACCAGGGCTACTTCGACAGGTACATTAAATACAACCAGAGCTACCTTCAACAGGTACATACACCACTATAGGCACAACAGTTCTGTCTCTATCAGTCCATACCTATATATTCTGTGTGTGCGCACATACAGTGGACACAAAAATTATGAGGACAGTTGAACAAAAAAGGCTGAACAAAATAACCACCAAAGATAAGGAGGTACGTTTTTCCACAGAATATGTGTAAAATTATTGGCGCCCATATTTTCAATGCTTGCTGCTCTTCCCCTGGCACAGATAACAACACTGGGCCTTTTCCTCCCCTTATAAAACAAGTGAAGAGAGAACAGTGGGACGGCAGGACTCCTGTGGTGTTTTTTTTTCCCTGAAATTTTCCCCGTATCTTTTTCTGGCTCATTCTCCTCAGCTATAATTGCTCCATTTTCCAGCGCAGTGGGAGGAAGATGAAGCTGAGAGCTGCAGTGCGGACTCGCGGAACGGCTGGCGGAGTCAGAGTGAGAAGCTCTGGGGGGCAGGGAGAGTGATTCCGAATCGATGGCCTGTGACGCTGAGTTTTAAATGAGGTGCAACGTCTGTGCATCCACCACTCCCACTGGGGCCTCCGACACGGCCTGAGGCACCACAACCAATAAGGAGCAAGCCTAGTCGAACCACAACCAATAAGGAGCAAGCCTAGCCGAACCACAACCGATAAGGAGCAAGCTTAGCTGAACCACAACCAATAAGGAGCATGTCTAACCGAACCACCACCAATAAGGAGCAAGCCTAACCGAACCACAACCAATAAGGAGCAAGCCTAACCAAACCACAACCAATAAGGAGCAAGCCTAGCCAAATCACATCCAATTAGGAGCAAGCCTGGAGTCCCCTATCCTTGTTTTGACTCCAGCTGAAATCTTAACATTTTCAGCATCTAACAGGCTGTTAATTTAGCTGCAGTCTTGATTGACTGATTGCTGACAGCACTTATTGACAGTTGATGCTATTGATCGACAATTGAGAACACTGCTTACTGAGTACTGATTGACTGTTTGATGAAATTATGAAATAACACGGCATTCTCGAAGTGAGGAGGCATACTTGCTGAAACCTACCAAAAAAAAGCAAAAAAGAAGCCACTATTCTTATCCTTATCTATTTTTGCAAGGTCTCAATACCTTCACAGATTATGACACCAACAGTGTTTGGGGTGGTCCCTGGGGACCAAGTTTGGGAAGCTGTGAGATGACAAAATGTCTGCACATGCACTTTCTAAACGCACAATGAAAACTGAACACAGTTTGTGTACACTCACACACTCAGACTGTGTATGTCCTTGAAACAGCACGATGGAGGACCCATGCTGACTCTCTCCACCCAATGAGAGTCCAGAGACCGCTGCCTCAGCGGAGTGTCCCCGCTGCTGGCCCTGGTCTCCGAAACGCTGCGTTCTTATCAGGACCGCTGCATACGGGGCTCGGCCCTTAAGTCCCGTGGCCATGGAGGGCACACCGCTGCGTCTGGAGCGACCGGCACATTGCTATATGGGGCGGAATATCCCTTTAGTGTGATTTCCACTCCCCACTGCCAGCATTCCCCACAGTGTCCCACAGAGCTTTCATCAATCGAGGCTTTGAACTGGGGATGGGGGGGGGGGCGCTAACGGTCCTAGGGACGGCTAATTTACTTCCGACCGCCCACCCCCCTACCCCCACTGAGTGGCCTCCAGGTAGGCCGGGGCCGAGACAGAACTGTGGCTAATTAGCGCCATACTCCTCGGTGGCTTTGAGGAGCCTGGCGGTTCCATCGTGCAGCGGCGAGGGCGAACTCATGCAGACAAGCCTGGGTTATACTGCACTCAGGTCACACTGGGGGAGGGGAATGGGGTCAAGAAGAAATGGTGCTAGAATTTCTACCTCTCTCTCTCTCTCTCTCTCTCCCCCTCTCTACTTCACGCTCTCCATTACAAAGAAAACAAACCACAGAAGGGAAAGGTCAAAGTACTCTTCTACGATGAATAATGTTAAAATGCCTTTCGTTGCCAGGCAGGTCTGATGAACAGTCCGCAGCATCCCTCCAGGACAGAGTGCTTCCCTCCATTATTTTGGGAGTTCGTACCGTGCACCCAAACAGCACCCACCTCCATTTTCATGCACATTTGATTCTAAAGAAGCATGTGATTTTGTGACTTGGCCATCCCACACAGGATGTGAGGAAGTGGGGGACAGTACTGATTGCAACCCCTCATTGGACTCAGCCAATGAGGGGCCACCATGAACAGAGGCTGGGTCATGTGATCAGGGGTTCAGCCTGGGACTGCACAGTTGGCCGGCTGTGAGAGAGGGTGCCATGTTTTGAGAGAGAGCTGGTTTTGTGTTGGGTTCCGGCTTTTTTTCGCCAGGGTTGGGTGGCTTTGATTCAGAGAGAGTGCCTGGGGCTTCAGCGGCAGCAGCGCCCCCCTGCAGCTCGGCAGGTCCCTTCAGCTACGAGCAGCGATCAGCGGGGGCCTGCCACTGCACCCCCCCTCCGAACTCCCCTGCTCTCCAGCAGCTTCAGAGCTTCAGAGTCATTGCTTCAGTATGGAACGCAGTCTAGGATTCCAGTGTGAATGTTTTAATGAATAACACAGTCACTGGTTCCTGTGTGAATGTTTTAATGAATAACACAGTCTCTGGTTTGAGCATGAATGTTTGAATGAATAACACAGTCACTGGTCCCTGCGTGAATGTTTTAATGAATAACACAGTCACTGGTTCCTGTGTGAATGTTTTAATGAATAACACAGTCACTGGTTCCTGTGTGAATGTTTTAATGAATAACACAGTCACTGGTTCCTGTGTGATTGTTTTAAAGAATAACACAGTCTCTGGTTTGAGCATGAATGTTTGAATGAATAACACAGTCACTGGTCCCTGCGTGAATGTTTTAATGAATAACACAGTCACTGGTTTCTGCGTGAATGTGTTAATGAATAACACAGCCACTGGTTCCTGTGTGAATGTGTTTCTCCAGGCTTCACCTCTGAAAATTGAGGATTTCAGGAAGGGTAAAAAAAAAAACATTAAAAAAATGTGAGAGCAGTGGTATCTCTAGTGTTATAATACAATATTTCTCCTTAACTTCATGCTTTTAGTGTTTTTCGGTAATGAAAAAAACATGACGTGTGAAGTATGGCCACAGCATGGTGAGATAATTCAGATGAATAATGGGAGCTATGTACCTCATGTTCTTCTACTCCAAAATCAATGTTCATACAATTCGTGTTTCATGGATCGAAAGACCAGTGGTGCTTTCATAATGGATCTGGTGTCTAACGTGTGTGATGAGGGCTGTAGATCATGATTAAAGGTTTGTTTTGGTTGTTTTTTTTTTTTTTAGCAACTCCTGTTAATGTTCTCCTTTGCTAACGTTGTGATATATGTACCCGCCAATCCTAAGGTTATTGTCAGAGTGGCCACACTGTTCATCTAGAGCTTGGCTTTTTCCTTTTAATAGACCTGGGAAAACTACGCTCCGAACAGAGAATTTTCTCATTTGAAGATCATCGTTCATCATAAAGTAAGAATTTCCATTGTTTTTTTTTTCTCTGCTGTTTCAGAATAATGTTCTGATGTGGTTGCCGTTTCACTCCAGCGTGAGATTTCCCTCTCTGCAGAAGAGGGAATGTCTGTGGCTGGGGTAAGATGGCTCAGACTGATCTCAGGTCAGTGACTGTACACAGGTGCGCAGGGCGTGTAACACAATCATGTTTGCGATTCGCCCGTGCGTAAAATGAAGTGTCACAACGCTCCAGCCTGCAACAAATGAATGTGTGTGAGAGTGTGTTAGCATGTGTCTGTGTGTGTGTCTGTGTGCGGGTGAATGTGTGTATGTGTGGGTGTCTGTGTGAGGGTGTGCATGTGTGAGGGTGTGTGTGAGAGAGGGTTTGTGTGAGAGAGGGTGTGTGTGTGTGTGTGTGAGGGTGGGTGTGTGTGTGTGTGCTCTTGTTTTTTTCAGGCCATTGTTGTTTGGCAGTAAATCACCTGACTGGGGTGGGCTCCCTGGCAGAGCTGGGGTGGGCTCCCTGGCAGAGCTGCTGGACAGGCTGTAATAAGGCCTGTGTTGACAGCCCCTCCGGCTGAGCGCTGCTGCCGTACCCCACAGCACCACACCGCACCACCTTCCATCACACCGCGGGCGCCCCAAAAAAAACTGTGAAAGCTCCAAACAGCGCCAGGGCACACTCTGTATTCAAGCCCTCTTAGCAAAGCCAGGCTAACTCCACTGAGTGTGTGGGCGCTCTCAGCTCCACTACACCACACAAGGGCTGCTTGAAGGGGCCGGAAGGACCTTAATTTTCTCCTCTAAATTTGGTCAGTTTTTATAAACGATTTTTATTGGCTACAGATTTCACTGTGACATACTGAATACTGATATTAGGTTTGTTGAAAAAAATGTGGTCGTGACGGGGTACACTGTAATTATTAAGCCGCTGAGCTGGGGGCTGAGAGAAAATCATGTATGCTGGGGGGGCACATTACATCTCTCCACAAACACCTGCATCAGTCTGAACTCATTCTGTGCAGAACCGGGGGGTGGGAGGGTGTGGTCAGGATGTTGTTTGGACTCTGGACTGTGTAGCAGTTCAGTACGGGACTGGTGTTGGACATTGACTTGGGTCATATACACTTTCACACAGCGCTCGATGCTACCACTGCAATGACGTCAGCATGAAATGTGCCAGTCCCTTTCAAATGAACCAATAAACACATCAAATAAAGGTGGTAGTACAGGTACACATTCACTGCGGCGTGCCTTGTTTCAATGAGACACTGTCGGCCTGGAGGCAGACAGTGCCAGGGAAACTTCACACCACAACACGCCAGTGCGTCAGCGGCCCAGGTGAGGGTCAGCAGGTATACCAAAAAAATAACCTCACTCACGCCCCACTACCAAACCTTACACGAGTGGAATAGGCAAGTATGGGTATGAGAACCAGGTGTTTTTATGGGTTCTGCAAAATAATATTCTGATGGTTTTAAGAATAAATTTTTTAAAGGTTAAACACACTGTAAATAAAATTGTGAAACAGAGTTTCTCTATAAATATGAATGGGCCAGTCAGAGTTCATAGAGCAACAGTCTGATATGTCCCACTTGCAATGATCACTATATATTCCCATATATAATTTAAATGGGACAAATAAACAGCAGTAGTATGAAGGTGCAGTACATATTCCCTACACTCTGAAGAACCTTAAGCAAATGCCAGGAACATCTCAGCAAAGCTGGAGTCTTTACAAAACGCACCTGCCTCACCAGTGTTTACGCTGGCACAGCACGGCGCGTTCTGACTTTAGCACGGCTGAGCACAAATCTTATAATTATTTGTTTTATGGAGAGTAAGCAACAGCAGGATGATTTCTGTGCCCCTCGGCAATGTCTGCGCTGTGATCAATTTACCGACAGAGGAGAAAGGTGAAGTTCTGAATGAGAAAGTGGATTTGTCAGATGGTCATTTGGCTTTTTTTAAACATCGATTTCCCTGTGTGTGAAAGGAAAGCCTCCAGCAAAAATCCAGAGCACTGCCCAGAACTGTGAACTGTGCTCCCTGGCGAATTACAGTCCTGACTGCAGTCTTTAAAAAGCCGGAATATTCCCTGGGCTACATTATACCTGCAAAGTTAATACACCGTGAAGCATCAAACCCAGTCCTGAACATGCCATTTTCTCACTCCATTTTAAAAGAAGACTGTGGGAGACGGCAAGTCAACAATTCTCACCACCTACTGGTTTTAAATTAATTCTGTGGCTTTAATTATTCACTATTGGTTTCATTCTTTTTTCTTCTTCTTTCACCTCATTTTAATAATTTATAGGAATAAAACGGAAGTGTCTAGGGCTAATATTGGCAGATTGAAGATTAACGGACATATGGGATATTTAAGGTGAAATAAAACCAGTCTTATAACTGGGACATAATGGAAGTGTTATTAATATGGCTAAGATGGTGTTTCAGTGATTATCCTGCCCAAAAAACAAAGAAGAGTTTCCCCTGAGACAGCAGAGGAAATAATACGGAGTTCCTCTGTTCAGTGTCCCTGCAGCAGAGAACCCCATCTAATAATCTACAAAGGGTTCCTATAGCACAGAACCCAACTCAATAATCTACAAAGGGTTCCTACAGCATAGAACCCTATACTATACTTTATAAAGGGTTCCCTCTTGAGATGGAAAGAAATTTCTGTTTAGATAGTCAAAGCTGAATACTGCAGCATTCTATGGGCCTTTGCTTTGCTTTAAATCAGTGTTATGGCTGTAGGTATTACATCTGTAAACCAGATCTGTGACTCAGGGTGATCTTAGAGAATATTTTTTTTTTTTTATCTTACGGTCTGTTCAGTCTTAAGAACATTCAAATCCTGTAGCTATTATGTAAACTATACAAGCTGTGTTGTGAAAAATTATAAATATAGAATTTGAAATTTGAATGTACAAAATACTGTTCCCCAACATGATCATGTCCCCTGCAAAGAACAATCAATGAATAGGCTCTATGTTTGGGGGAAGGTTGGTAAATATCACAAAAAGTAATGCAGTTTTGAATCAAACATTAAGGGTTCTCACTAATATCTGAATTTAAGAGTTACATTTTATCTCCAAAGTGCAGTACAAAGTAATACAGTAATTAAAAGATAATGAGATAATTTAAAGGGAGAAAACAGAGGGACATAAGATATATAATGCCACCAAAAGCTGTTCTTTAAGGTGAAGCCAAGAGCAGATCTTTTTAATCAATCTGTGAGTGATTAAAAGACTGTGACACCACCATTTCCTGAAGAGCATCTGTTATTCACATGGGTCAATTTACAATACGCTAACCCCAGATCAAACAATACGCTAACCCCAGATCGAATCCGACAGCCCCGCCGTATCTCCTGATGCGGAAAGTCTGAATGACAGCTAAAAAATGAGTTAGATTTATTGTGTAGGAGGACAGAGAGCACCCAACAGTGAATCAATACAATCCTTCATATGTTACACTGAAAAATGCCATTGTTCAAGCAGATAAAAGTGTTGATGGAAAGTCTATTTATTACCATCTTAAACGGCTGAAATGACTGTGGGAAGGCTTCAACTCAGAATACGGCATGGGGGAAAAAAAAAAAGCAAGAATTTATTAAGTTGTTCAGATGGGCTAATTATTCATTTGCACTTATGGTAGCCGCCTTGGGCTACATTCTGACTAATCTAGGAGTAAATGAAATAAGAGGCCCTGTCAGGCTCTCTCAGTCGTCTCCTGAACCAGGCTCTCTGGCTCTGAGTGATAAAGCTGAGCTACTCGCTTGCTCTGTCTTTGGTGAAGCTCTCCCCTGATTACATACGCTGTCATTTAAAAATACATTAGGAGGCAGGCAGCTGGGGAGAGAAATTTCAAAATTCAAAAATTAAAGTGAAAACCTGGAAAAGATTTCACTGGGCACAGCCAACAATAAAAGAAAGCCTTCAGTTTTGACTATGGAGTTCATTCAGGTTACGTTCGACGTGTGTCGGATCTTTTTGTGAAAATGTCACTATATTATGACTGTGACAAGGGACTGTGCCATGATGAGTCCATGTTTTACATGCAGCGCTTCTTACCTGGAGTGACTTATACATTTTCACACAATATCCAAGCCCAGCTCCCTAACCATTACACTACACTGTAACCTCTGAGCTACAAGCCCAGCTCCCTAACCATCATACTACACTGTAACCTATGAGCTACAAGCCCAGCTCCCTAACCATTACACTACACTGTAACCTCTGAGCTACAAGCCCAGCTCCCTAACCATTATACTACACTGTAACCTCTGAGCTACAAGCCCAGCTCCCTAACCATTACACTACACTGTAACCTCTGAGCTACAAGCCCAGCTCCCTAACCATTACACTACACTGTAACCTCTGAGCTACAAGCCCAGCTCCCTAACCATTATACTACACTGTAACCTCTGAGCTACAAGCCCAGCTCCCTAACCATTACACTACACTGTAACCTCTGAGCTACAAGCCCAGCTCCCTAACCATTATACTACATTGTTGTCCTTGAAAGAATCACAAACCCATCAATACAGGGAGGGCTGCCTTCCTTTTGGAGCTGTATCTCTGAAGTGTAGTGAGATGGAGGTGCCACACAAACAGTGCAATAATCAATGCAAATGACAGACTGAGACACATGTCAGATGAAAACTTCAGCTTCTGGCACCACATAGATACCCATGAATATTCCCAGCACATAATTTTCTTTCTCACTTCTTTATAACTTATGGAAGCAATTCAGCTTCCATGCCACCAGCTGCATACTGCCGTCCCAAGAAATAAACAAACCGTTCTCATGACAATTTTGATCATTTCTGATCATTTTGATGAGCAGTTCCCCTACACGGTCATAAATAAAATGAAACCATTTTCATTGTGCAGATAACGGACTGGCAGGCAGAGTACAATGTTATTTATGTTCTGCCTTTCACTGAATGAATGATTGAGGTCACCTTTTCTTATCGGGGAAATACGTTCACAAATCACTTGTTAACAAGGTGTCACCAGATTTCAGGAGCGGCTCGGATCTGCGCGGTTTTGCGCACAATGCTGACAGATGGGTAATACACCGGTGGAAACCCTTCACGACGCGCGATTCATTTGAAACGTCCGCGCTGAAAGGGGTTTAAATCCTCGGTTCGGCATCATCACACGGAAATGCATAATGCATGGCTGGGAGACACCTCGTTCCCGAGGTC
Organism: Albula glossodonta; assembly: GCA_019788955.1. NCBI lineage: Eukaryota > Metazoa > Chordata > Actinopteri > Albuliformes > Albulidae > Albula > Albula glossodonta. Next base: position 57,305 of record JAFBMS010000368.1, on the reverse strand, counting down.
CTGCGTGACGCTGACAGCAACTCCATTTTCCATCTGCCCACCTCAGCTGTGCGCACAACCCACCGCCTCATTCATTTATATTCACTTTGAGAGACTGCGTTAAGATCTGTGACATCCCGATCCTTTTTTGTTTCCTAAATTTAAATACCTTTCGATGATAAAAAAAAAAAAAAAAAAAAAAAACTCTGAAAGAAAGAGTGGTACAAAGCATAATAAAAAACCTATGGACTGTTTGATAAACATGAAAATGTTCTCTGCAGAGCACTGAAGGTCGCGAGGCCTGTGACAGCGACTGGATGGAAAATGAAAAGGTTAATTCAGCGGCCGTTCGCCCAATCATCTGCTGCATATTTTATCCCGCTGGCATGTGGGCCCCACGGCGGTATTCCGAGACACAGCACGCGCTGTTGCCGGGCAGGCTGCTGAGGTAGGACAGGGAAATGGGTTCAGTTGGGTTTATTTGTTGGCGTATTGTTTTTGAAGAGCGCTTTGCATTTTGGCACCATACGGCGCGCAGCATGCTTCTGACACGCACCTCCTTGCGCGCCTCAGGCAGACTCTACTAGAGGAGTCTGAAACCGAAAACGTTTTCACCATTTTTTTCCCCCAAACTTATTTTCATAACACTATTCCTTCCAGGTTGTTGATTTTTTTTTGCTTCTTTTTTTTTTTTTTTTTTTGGAAATCATTATGTCTCAGGATGTGTGAACTTTTAATCAACAAGCTCGCTTCAGGATATGCCGGCCCTTTGATCATTTTGATCTGGTGAATAATTACATTCTCCATACAACATTTTGTAAAGATGCAGTCAGCAAGTTGTTGGGCACGTTATTTTCTGGTCACTGACACCATTACCCTCTGCAAGCGAAGAAAGCTTAACATTGGGGGGTGGGGGGGGGGGGGGGGGGGGGGGGGCTGCACTGATTATATGATAATGGGGACAGGCTGCTCTGATTGGCTGAGTATGGGTGGGACCCTGCACTAATTGGTTGATGATGGGGATGGGCTCCTACGATTGGCTGAGCATGGGTAGGACCCTGCACTGATTGGCTGGTAGTGTGGAGAGCTGCGCTGATGAGGCTGTGATAACTGCTGCTCCCTGGGGTTTATGTGCATGGCTTATTTGCAGCCAAAGGGCTCATGTCTTCACATATGCTGTATGCTTCCAATTTCTGTGAAATTTAAACACATTTGCACTGAGCCATAATTGTTTGTGGAAGACCTTGGTCACATACTGAGCTACACCTAATCTTTTTATTTACATTTTTTTTTTATTGTTTGTCCCATTTCTTCCACAAATAGGACCGCCAAATCCCAGGTGCTGCATATTCCCACGGCTGACGTTATCAATTAAAAAGTAACACACGATGCGACTGTGCAGTATATCTGCCAGAGGAGTCTCATGGTTAGCTCACAGGCACCACCAGCGCAGTCGCTACCGGGCTATCAGGGGGCCCCTCCCATCTTGGGAACATTGTGTTCCCCCCAATAAGATGAACCCCAGTTGTGTTGAGCCCTTGTGAGTCCTGTGCCAGGAATCATATGGGGCCACATAACTGGCATTACTCAGGGATGGAGGCTTTGGGTCAGAGGAGCGCCCCCTTCAGACTGAATGGTGAAATTTTACTAGTGTGTACGCTCTCAAACTGATGGAGGACACTGCAGGAATGAGACACACCTACATTTCTGATTACCGGCCAATCAAACACAGCAAAATACAGAAAAATGTATTTTGTAAATGTAAACTGTGATCAGATTAATGCATGTGTGTGTGTTGTACATATCTTTCAAGGTGTGCTTTTTGTTGTTCAGGAGTACAGAAATTTTACTTTCAAGTTCAGCGGCTGAAAATATCTTTTGGACCAGCTGTTCCACAAACTTCCCACCCAGGGGCGAGAAAGTGACTGTGGCATCCTGTCTTTGATCACAAGTTTTTGCGCTTGGCGCAGGTCCTAATTAAGTTGTATTCACAACATTTCAATCCTGTTCATATCCTTAGACATGCTTTTAAAGAATGTGCAAAAAATGTTCAGGACTGCATTTAAAAATCCAATTTACATGTGCAAATGTGAAGCATAAAAGAAAGCAAATGTGTAACAGGAAGTGCAAAAACTGGAAATTAAATATATTTCAATGATTAAAATTTCATCAGCTCAATCATTTCTGAGACAGAAGTGCAAAGAAACGTATGACTGCATCAGCCAATTATATTGATCATTCCACCCTGCCTGGATTTCTATTCTGTCTGACTGCCGTGTCTTCCTGGTTTGACTTTTCCTGTTTTTGACTCTTACGTTTGGATCCTGGACCTTGGCATGGCTGTTAATAAACACACGTTTGTTCTGTCTGCATTTGACTCCCTGCCTGTTCTCTGACATTGAAAGTTTTGTCCTGGCTCACCGATGCATCCTTCTCTTCTGTGTAGTTGAGTGCAGCTGAGTGCAGGTGTGTTCTGAACCAGCCAAAGAAAAGTCTGTAATATACAGAAACAAGGGCTACTGTGACCGCAGGAACGTCGTGGGGTCGGGCCAGGCAATTTCCATTTACTAATTTTACACATCACAGCACATTGTGTTTACCAAAACTAATAACTTTTATTACAACAACTGGGTCACCATTTTACATTTTTTTCTGTCCAATTATTCCCTCAGTGCCCACCATCTGTGCTTTATAGATTTACTCCACTCAAGCCTTGTGTAGTCAAAGATAGACCAAAATAGGCAGCATATTACTAGGAATGCATAGTTTTGAATATAGAGTCAAACAGCAGGGGATTACAACACGGCTGGAACGTGAGTCCTACTGAAGCGCAGCACGTTCTGCAATCACTGCACAAACCAATTCAACTTGCAGCTGTGAGTGTTCCAGCACCACGGACAGCAGCTCAACCTGCGTATTCCAGCACCATGGAGAGGGAAGGCAGCAATCAGGTCATTTTCAGGGTAGAGAGATTCACTGCCCAAGCACTGTCCACTGATTTACTGTTGACCTTCCTTGGAAGGAACTGAGGTCTGGTTTACAGCTATAGCTAGCTCCGTTGTCAGAGGGAGAGAGCTCCCATAGACTGGTCAGAAAGGGTCGCAGTCAGCTATTTCCAATCGCATGCTCTCAGCCACTTTAAGGGGATATGAAATGAATCAAACACACTTTTGTCTGTTTGTCTTCAAACTCCCTCAGCTGTAATGTTAACACTGGCTTTTTATTCACACTAAATCACACACGCAATTGCCTTTCCCAAAACTTCTTTCGGACTTAGTAAATCACATTACACATGCCAAGATAATCTATTTTAACGACCTCCTCCTACGCTTTTGTGAAATTATGTAGGGATGCCCAGTTTTGCATATCCATTCAAGCTCACTCACAAAAAATGAAAAAATAAAGAATAAAAATCTGTGAACCCTACAATTATACAACATGCGGGCCTCCTTGTACCTTTTCATCGCAGACTTTTCTTTGCACATGGAAACAGTTTTAGACATAATTTTACAAAAGCCCTCCTTTAATATATAACCCCCTACCTGCATTTTCTGCATTTGGTGCATTTCTGGTCCTTCCTCAGCACAGAGAGGGACCAGGGAAGGCTCTGGGTACTGTGATAGTTAGAAATCACCGGAGTACAACCCACACATCTGCAGACCTGAGGGACAATGTGAATGTACAGCTAATCAGACACCCAGCTCTGTGTTTGTACAGGTGCGAACACTGAGGGCCAGACTAGGGTCCAGGAAGCACCTGCAAACCATATGCCCAAATATTCCTTTGCTTCATTACATTTTCCATAATGCTCATGAGAAAAGGGCAGAGAGCAAAGGGTAAAACACTCTACAAAAGAGAGATGGAACTTGGATCCTTTAGCAGGTAAACTCGAGGAATTCTCGCATATCAGCACCATTCTTTTTCTTCCAAGACAAAACAATGCAGCGACGAATCCTTTCATAAGACTTTAATTCCGAAGAACTGTTCATTTATTTATTGTTTAATGAGGGCCCTTTACAATACAGCTCTAACACGCGAATCCTTCATTTATCCTGCGCACATCAAAGCTACCTTTGGAAAGAGCATCTAATATTTGGCTTTGCTGTGTGTTTCACCGCTCACACTCACTTTGTCATCGCTTCAAAGGGATGTCACACACCACAGCCCGCTCCCTTTCATTCAGAGAGGATTACTCCGATACTTTCCTTTGTGTGAGGAAGAAAGGAGATGGAATATTTACACTGCTTGCTACAGTATCCCTTCTAATAGAATTTTCCATGTTGCAGATATAAGCAGGGTGGCGGTAAATAGATACTTTGTCTGGCAGAGAAAGCGGCTGAAACAGTGTAGCTCTTCATGCCTCTGGTTACTCTGTTACATTCTGACAGCTCAGTACTCGGAACCTCACCACATGCTGACTACATTAATTTCCTTGCTATTTTGTAAATTGTGTGTAATGATTTTATGTTCTAATTTTTAAATTGCAATGTCAGCGCTTTGAAATATGTCTACATTACTGTAACAGCAGAATTGGTTGCTCTTAAAGTACATTTTTCCTTTGAAATTTAATAACAAAAAATGTACAAAAATTGAGACAGCTGCCACTCATATGTTCCTACTTTCAGTAATGGAGATGAAGTACCCTGCACTATATTATATTAAAATAAAACATAATTTATACAGGAAGATAACAATGACAAATTCATTTAGCATTTTTTAATGGCCAAAATGTGATAAGGAAAGGGTCTGGAAAACGTGCAGTCTCAGTAAGGAGAAAGAGTGACACGATGTGCTTTTGTGGGGAAAATAAAATAATTAAGAGGGCTATCATGAAATGGAGAACAGACTTCAGCAGGACAGAACTGAGGTTGTTCTGAAAATACAACACTGTATTTGGTCCATGCATTACACTTCCATTACCGTACTGTCATTCTACAGACAGCCCCACACAGAGCCACTCACAGTGTGGGGGAACATAAGCGCATTCACCTGACTAACACGGGCAACAGTGCACAACCTGGTTATCAACGTCCTCAGACCAGCGAGTACAGACATCACTAAGGCACTAAAGCAAGGTAACGGGAGCTAAAACACAAAATACTACGAGTTAAAAATAAACTATGATTACAAAATGACAACCATAAACTTTATAAACAGAACCACGAACCACAGCCTCATTCTGTACCAACATCCCCCAAAAACGGTGAGTCTTAATTGTGTGTCAGAAGATGGCCGATGGGCCTGCTCTCCATACCTCAGGCAGTGTTTAAATGCGCATTATGACTCTGACAGCTACAGATATACTGTAGGCAAACTCCGAGCGTTGGCTTTCAGACTAGCGCTCAGAGTGGCATGCGCTTTAGCTCCTGCTGTCATCTCTTAACCACTCCTCTGCAAACTGAGCTCTCGGGGTGATGCTTCTGGAGCTGCACAGTGCCGTCTCCTCCACCTCTCCCTCGCAGCTTTAAATCCTCCCACCGGAGTGCTGTGACACGAAGCAGACCCAACCTGACACCGCTACATCTGACAATATGCACGTCGCTGACCTCCCCCTTCCTGCTCAGTGTCTAATTACTGGGCTGTAATTACATGGCTGGCGGAGTGGCATAATTGGCTGCGCTTGCAGACGCATGCGTCTGCGGAACAACGCGCGGGCTGTAATTTGCGCGGTACATCGGCGGTGTTTAAGGAGGAGGTCTCGGTTCGCTCTGACACGGAGGCCATAATGAGAGTTTTGGGAAAGTGATGAGGGCGTCTTCATCGGTGCTGAAAATAACCCCCGAACTCAGCGAATAACGCGCACGCTGCTCTCTGCCTTGGTAAATGCAGGCCTGAAGAGGCGTGGAATGAAATTCAAATCAAGATTTTTATTTACTGCAAAAACAAATGTTCAGAAATGAATGTGTGGTCACATGGCACACATTTCAACAATAGTGCTAGAAATGTATTTTGAAACCAAAAAATAAACATAAACTATTTTATAAATGTGCACTTTATATTACAGTGATCTCACACAGTGTTTTGTTTTAATTCAGAGATGGATTGATGAACAAATAAACTAATGAACTGATGAAGTTGCAAGAGGTCCTGTATTAGTTCAAATTTAGTTCAATTTGTCAAACCATAATGTGAGCGAGCAGTGAACTAACCAATCAAACAAATCACCCTGGCTTCTACTTTTTTATTTTTTGTTACCTGAATATGAATTTTTCCTTATTTGGATCATCCTGTGTTTGCTTCTTAAAGCAGAGAAGCTGTTTCCTCATAGCTGGAGTTATTTTGCCAGGTTGCCTCAGAGCTGATAAACCCAAATGGAAGCTGTTGCTTGTGGGGTCTGAAGGGTCACAGTTAGAGGCATCACCAGCATCCTGTTTACCTGAGTTCCCATCTTTAATCATGCAGGCTGGCTCAAACTCCTGGCTCATGGCCAATGCAAAATCATGGTTTTGGTTTGGTGATTCCTGTCAGTCAGTGACTCTGACAGTAAACTATGCACAATCGCTATCTTCAGCATTTTCAGTTTTTATTTCCTTGTAAACATAATTTCATTAGGGTTCAGTCACAGGACTGAGAGAAAATAAGTACTTGGAGATGGAAATTTTATTTCATTTTGAGCAGCTAAACGTTTCTTGCTTGGAGTCAGGATAGACAGTCTGAAGGACACAGAGGCATGTGGTAATTTGGTTGTATTGTTTGGCTGTTAAAAATATGTTTTCATTTAAAACCAGAGAGTGAAGACTGAACCCAATTTGAACCTTTTAAAAAAATCAGCATAGTTATCATTGAATATGGGTTTAAATGAGTGCGCAGGGCCATACACTTCCTGAGTTAAACAAAAAAGCTCTCAGGTCTCCATTCACACATGGGTTTGTGCACAACATAAAACTCAACCTGATTATGTATTCTTGTTTACCTTGAGCCCAAAGTGTTATATCACTCATTGTATTTCTCTGTGTTGTTTTTCCCTCTCATTTCTAACCGCCAGAGCTTGAGGGGAATTGAAAAAAAACACACTAGCAACCATTGTATATTCATGCCACTTTTCTGATGCAGGGAAAGCGGCGAGTCGCGTCGTGCATACAAATGCGCAAAACTGAGAAATACTAATTCATACAATAAGTTATTTATGGTGCGGACAGCATTATGCAAATTTCAACATAACGCACACACACACACAACCTAAAAAAAAATATATAAACAAACACCCAAACGTTGTCTGCACTAACCAACATCCGATACTCAGAAACACTTCATGCAAAATTCACACCGAGGCATTGGGAAGCCCCTACGTGAGTGGACTGTTTCTGCCCTGCCTGAGGTTTTCTTACAGTGCAGTAACTCTGCGGGGGGCATGGAGCCACCGTTTCTCATTACTGTAACCCAAATCCTTTGTGTGCTGAGTGTCTATTGAAAAATTTATGCCAATCGACAGCTCTGCTCTCCTTCTTATAGCTGCTTTTTTTTTTTTATCTCAAGGATCCAGAAGGACTCGCAGTAGTCCTCAAAGATAAAGGCTTGCCATGACAGCGGCAGCCTGACTAAATTATGTTGCCGTAAAAGGAGTAATGGAGCTGAACTGGTGGAATGAAGGACGGATTTGATGCCTGGTGAAGAGGGAACTATTAAGGAGTGCTTGCGTTTAGCAGTGTGCACTAGGACACTGTATTCTCAATGCCACTCCTACAGAAAAACCTTGGTGCTACACTCTCCTGTGTTCATACCAGCTTCAAACCTACCTAGGCATACTACCTAGCAAGCAAGAGATTGCTTTCCAAGCACACATAATCAGGGGTTTAAACCAAAACAGGCATTTATCAACGCCATGTCCTGCCTGCACCTCTCATATTTCCATTGTGATGTCACACGCCGGACCTGTAGCATCTCCATTGTGATGTCACACGTTGGACCTGTAGCATCTCCATTGTGATGTCATCAGCTGTGGAAGGAAGACTCAATGTCCATCAACCTTTACCATTGATGACAGACATGATACTGCCTGAAAAATATACCTTAGCTATTTTAAGCTAATAGATTGAAAGGGTATTTTATTTTTGCTGGTTTTGATTTCTTTAACAGGAATGGTCATCTCAGGCATAAATTTAAATCGATTAAATTATTGTTTTCCTCTGTGAGGAAAATTCAAAGCATTTTGATTAAAATGATTAAATGCACCATGACACAGTCTTCACCTATCACTAAGTGAGCGGGTCGCCGGGCCCCCTCTAGAAATGAGTGACAGATGACAGCACAGACACCCAGCAAACTTTAAACTTTTAATTTTTAATTAAGTGAACAGCATTTTTAAATTCACCACCACATTTTGAGCGGTAGATAGTTGATATGAATGCCGCCTTCTTGCATGAACTGGACCAGAAGCACAATTGTGAATCCGTTTGTAAATTTTGTTATGCGTTTCCACTGGGACATCTACTGCCGCTGTGACGTAAGTATGTGGTACCGTTTGGCGCGCTGTGTTAGACATCCCACACTTCTGAAAAATGAACCAATGCTACAGCCATCTCAGAATGCTCACTACATCACTGCATGATGAACCTGGGACAGAGGACAGCCAATCAAATGGAGTCATGGGGCGGAGCCTCAGGATCAGCCTCTTCCTGATTCAAAACATTACATATGCACAGAAACATGCATATTCATGAAGAGGGAGTGGTCAAAAGCAATGGACACAGCAGTGCTCCTATAGTGAAGTGGCTCTTTGACCATGTAACCTGAGGTAGGGCAGTATTAGCTGAACTCACTTCTTCACCATATTTTGTAATCTTCACATGGCCTTACCTGAACTCTCAAACACAGTCCCTCCAGGTGGCAGAAAGCTCTATTTACGGTGAAAATGCCCAGCTGTAAGTGAATTGCCTGCAGCTAATTTTCCCGGTAGTGTAACACAGATGTCGGAAGTCATGCTGGTATGATTTCTAAGCATATGTATTGAATGAATTTATTACCTTTTATTAAGTAGTACACAAATAAACTGACCACAAACTGGCAATAAAACGTCGTAGCTAAAAACTTAATTTTACTGAAAAATTCACTGCATACTAACACTGATCAGTGGAAAAATTAATGACTGTTATTTCAGCCGGTTCACATTTTTCTCTGAGCTGTTTGGAGTTTTGCCCTGAATGATTTTTCCTCTAAATTTTAATTGAAACACTGCATATTCTCACAATCGAGCCCAACAGGGCCACAGTGTCAGCACACATTTACTTCAGAGTCAGGCTCTATGTGCAGAAGCTTCAATTGTGGTTATTACATGATTCATTAAAATGCTTAGTGAACCACAATGGGTTGATTGTTTAACAAAAGACTTAAGAAGAGCTGATAGCAACCCTGTAGTTTATCAAGAGAGGGGTACTACAAATGAATCAATATAGCCCTCCCCCCCATACCTTTAGAAGGCAGAGGCAATGCCCATTTATTAACTAATACTCATAAGTAACTGTTAGTCAGTGTTACTAAGCAGTTAGGTTTTATTTAATGTCCCCGAACAATAAACTGAATGGGAAAAGCATTAAGGCTGGACCCTCATTACATGGACTTTAGGGAGCAGATCTCCAGGTTAAGAGAAGGTTACTGTGTGATAAATCACCTTCTCAAAATCCTTTGTGTGTTGTGAAAGGAATATAATAAATATATAATATGCGGCTGAAGTCTGGGGGTTGGGGATTGGGAGAGGCAGGTAACAGAGCATTTGACTTGTTCACTCCCCATGTTAACCTCTGTGCATGTAGATGGAGCAGAACTGCTTTCTTCATATATACAGTAGTCTGTTCAGCCTACTGCATGCATACATTAACACCACGTGCAGGATAAAGTGTTTCTTTTTTAATAAAATGAGATCTGAGTAGCTTGAAAACTGCAAAGCACAGATGTGTACTGCTTACACCCACTAAAATAGGTCACATGATTCAGTGCTGTGCTGCTGGGGGGGGGGGGGGGGGGCACTCTCTCAGCACACAACGCCCAACCCCACAATTCACCATCAGTTTTACAAAATGGAGGGACAGATCAATTACAGCTTATCAAATCACTGTGAATATATATGACATGATTATGTGAAGAAGAACGGCATTATGGGATATTGTCAATCATTTTCATTACAATTTCATCAAGAATATGGACCAGTCATGAAATAAGCATGTGAGATGAGAAGAATCATGAATATTTCAGAGAGAGCTTCTCGAAGCAGTCTTCTCTAAAGCTATTTCAGAATGGGGCTATATTTGGAATGTCTTTTTTTATTTAGCTGACACTTGTATCCAAAATGAATTACAGTTGATTAGATCAACCCCCCCCCAGAGCAGTGTGGGGTTCAGGGCTTTGTTCAAGGGTGCATTCCAGCTGCGCTCATCTCACTGTGGCTACGCCAGGGGCTCAAACCACCGACCTTCCAAGTCCCAGTCAAGAACCAAAGCCGCTTAACCATTACAGTTTATCACAGCTATGGGGAGACTTCAAGATCATAACTCATTTTTATCGAGCCAGTCTCTGGCTTATTCTTGCATTAAATAATAACTTTCATCTCAGAGGCTATTGGCTATTCATAGTTAGGCATTTAAAACAAGCAGCAGCTCCCAAAACGAAAGCTGATTCATGAGGATGGGATTGGTGTTTCACTGTGGCTGCCTAACAGAACTACACAGTGGATCCACATTACATACAGAACTGCAAGTGCACAAATGTATTTAAATGTATGTAAATCAGGGGGTTCAAGCCATCTGTGCCAGTGCTGGGCTGTGTTTACCATATGCTCACAGAAACGTCTAACCTAGCAGAAAAACTGATGTGAAGCCATCATGAGCACGGCATTCAGAGCTCGAGTAACATCACAGCACCCTGAGAATGCATTCCTCAGACCACAAGCAAGGCAAAATGTTACCTGCCATAATTAACTGTGACATACTACATTTTAATTATCTTCACTCTGAGAACTTCGGAATGAGTTATGCACATGCGTTGGTGTTTATTATGTATTGATATTCCACATTTAAAGCAGCCGTCTCATACAGAAACACTGCACAGAGTCCCAAAGGTATGGCCAATCCCACTTGATTTTTTCTGCAGTTTAACTTTATCAGCAGTAGCTGCCCGTATAGCTTACCAGCGCTGACGTGAACGCAATCGCAAATGTCAAAACTGTCCCGCTTTTCCATTGATTTATTACCAAAACATATCCTGCTCTGGAACATCTAAAAATAATTGAGACAAAACGGGTGCAATGAAATGTTTACAAGAAGCCTGTTTATTTCCCAGTGGGAACGTTGATTATTATTTTAAATTGCCAAGCGTTCGGCGATCGGTCCTAAACTGACAACGGCGATGAAGGAAGGTTAAATTGGCTGCTTTGGGTAATAAATCAGCGCCGGCTTTAAAGGAAGGCTACGCTCTGAATGAGACGTGAGCGTCCGCTGCTTTGAGCTCCGGACTCCATTAAACAGATTACTTTCCCCATTTTCTGCTTCACATCATAAAGGGTACCTGTGCTGAGTCATGGGAATGCAACCCTATGTTTCCAGTTTTCCTGAAGTGCTATAATTTACACCGTAGTATTGAAATGAAACCTTAAGCGCTATAATTTACACTGTAGTGCTGAAATGAAATTAAAGCCACCTCACCTATAAAAACTATCTGAAAATGACAGTGCATGCCTCTAGCATGGCCAATCCCATAATGCACCGAGGAAAAGCTTCTCCATTTTCTCTGAGTCTAGCATGTCCCGTCTGTCATATCTTATAAGGCGAAAATTCCTCTTTACGTCACCTCCAGCACAGTGTTTCTGAGATGGGAAGAAATTGTGCTCTAGTAAATAAGCAAAATGTTCTGTAATGAAGTTGATTCTGTACTCCTACATGTACTGAAGGTACACATGAAATAATTAAAAAACAGAGCCAGGTTTTCCTGTGCCTGACCTCCTCAGACTGCTCTTCAGGAATAGATCACGTTTCAATAATTAGCAAAAGTGTTTGCACATCGTGAGATGAAAAACCAAAGTGCCAATTATCTCTCCTGTTGAAAGCAATTAAGTTTAAGTTCTGTCATTTGAACCATATTTTCCCTTTTCAAATGCCTAATGAGGGAAGTGTGGCTGATAAAACGATACTGAATCTTATTTTTCATGCATTTCACAAGTTATGTCAAAATTCGATGTAGCACATTTTTTAAGGTGAAGGAGGATTTTGCAGTCCTCAGGTATGCCCAGTAGGAAAACAGACGTGAATGTACTGACAGAAGCTCCTGACTCAGCGTTCTCTGCACAGGTGGGGCTGGGAAAGACAGGTGATGCTAAATTAGAGAAGGGAAGGGAGTTTGTTCTCCTGCCAAAAACCTGACATGGCCATTCTTGGTAATTTCATGTAGTCTACTGGACATAAAATGTAATTACTACTTACAACTACTGTAATTACAACTACAGTATAAACTAAGTGCTACTTACAACAACTGTATAAACAGATGTTTTTGCAGGAAGTGATTTGTGACCAGCAGCTTTTGAAATAATGTTACATTTTTCTCACTGTTGGCTGGCATACATCACAGTGAAGGAAATTAGGAACTGAAACTACGGCGTGCCGTTTAGGGAGTCCTCTTACCTGTGCAATTATGAATGTCTACAGAATTAAAAGTCAAGAAAACAAAACAGACGAGGATGAGGGTTGCCCTAAAATGAACGCCATTTTTTATACTTACTGGTGAATGACAGGTTACGCTACAAATATTTCTCGTAATGAGCATCCAGGTTGGAATGAACCTTTCAGACACTTCAAACCCTCAGGTCCAGGGATCAGTGATTCAGATCCTTAACAGGATTCAGGATAGGTTAAGCTGTCAATTCTCATGACTGCTGAACCCTACCAAACTATGTTCATAAAATAACAGCATTTGCTCAGTTTAAATACACTCAGGGGGTGGCCATGTTTCTGTCTGTCCCATGTCTCTCTGTGTCCACCCCATTCTAAAGACTGACCAACTTCACTGGAACATATCTTCGCTGTAAAAGTAGTATTTGCTTTTATTATTTTAGTTTTTTTTTTTAGTTTTTTGCTTTCATACTGAGAGCTCCAAAACCAACATTAAATTTCACAGCAGGGAGGAAAAAGTTGTGTCCTGCATTTTCTCTACAGGATTACCTCTCCTTCAGAGGGGTGAAAAATGCTGATTAAATCACGATATATTGGGTTTTGATCACAGCACTTGTAGTCCTTCCTCTTTAATATACTTTTCCATTTTATTTGCTTTGGAGCACATTCTTTCCTCAAGCGCTGCTCCGCTAAAACAAGTACCATCTCCACAGATTCGATGCTGCGTTTCACCTACAAGTGTCTGAGGACAGGAAGATATAATTATGCCTGCAGTCAATGCAATAAACCTTTGATTGAAGAGAGGAACTGTCTGCTCCACCAAGCTGTAATACAGTGTGCTTTGAAAGCATACACAGAGGAAAACATACAAAAAAAGAGTAATATTACATTCCCTTTGTCTTGGATCAGAGGCAACATGGAACGAGTTATAATGCTATATTAAAGGCATTTTATATGACAGAAAACCTCGAAAGCCCATTGCGGATAGACTTTTATTTTTACTGTAAATGTCTGAGACCAGCTGGGAAGCTATCCAGTACTTTGTGGGACTTGTATATAATCTGGGTGGTCTGTCTGGAGAAAGTACAAGGGCAAGATACAATCAAATACACTTGGCCTCTTTAAAGACAGATGCAATTAAAGGGAATTTAAAATAGAATGCACACAATGAAGGGACACTAAAAGAAAATGATTTCATAATACAAACTCTGTTTTGATTCAACTGAATAAGTCCTTACAGAGACTAAGGCCAGGATTCAACCTGCATTTGTCCTTAAATTTAGGGATTAAGATTTAATCTTCACCAGCAGTTCTGCAAGTTTAGCAATCATGTAAATTCGCCAAACTGTTCTGGTAGAGGAAAAAACCAAAAAACTCTTATTAAGCTGTAAAAAAAGGACACTTCTTGAGTGAATGAAAGCCATAAGAGCCTATGATTAAATCCATCTAAATCTTTCTAAATCTCACCGCTCTCACAAACCCCCAAACTTCTTAATGTCGCATTCAGTATTTTTTTTTTTTACTTGGACTAATTTATCTCCAATACACCAAGGTTTACATGTAGCTGAAGAACACGTTGCCATAAGCCACAGCAAAGCTGTACATATGCGCAATGCTGCAGAGCGATTCATCCTTCATTTGAGCTAGAGCCGTGTCAAAAGGATTGCTCATGTATGCAAGCACGAATTAATGATGCTCTCATAATTTCATACCGTTTAATTTTCCATCGAACAGGAGGCAAATTGCTACGACCCAACATCATTGTAGATACAACGTGTTTATATGAAAGACCAATTTATCTTTGACAACTCTATCTTTTGTCTTATAATTGCAAACAGAACAGAGCCACAAAGTGCATTGTGGCTGCGTGATGATGTAAATTATCCCTTTCAAAAAATATCAAATGAGTGCTCAGGGAAAGGGTGTCAGTGGTGTAGTAACCGAATGTTATCTCACAAAACATACACAGGCACATGTGACATCTCAAATTAAAATGAACATTTATCATTTTCTTAAATTTGTTTTTCTCTTTCGATCAGATGTTTGTAGTTTCAGCTTTGAGTCAGTTTGTAGTCTTTGAGTGAATCCTCATCAGTCCCCAGCTCTTGGTTATTAAACTCTGCGGTTGTGTTGATTTTAACTCTTGCTTTCCCAACCCTAATTGAATTATACAATCTGCCCCATCACAAACCAGCCTATAGGAGGAAGTGGCTGTCCATATGACTTCCTGTTTTTCCACTTTGCAGACATCACAATACTTACACATTGGCCATGCCCGAGGAGGGAATAGCAGAATGCATGCTAAGGTACACATTGAATACTAGCACATTGCATTATAGTGATTAGTATTAAGTATTTACACTGTGACTATGTAGCTTGGGAATTGCTGCATACTTCCTGCTTACTGTGAAAGCAATGGCAGCTCAATGTTTAACCTTATCCAGGCGGCCGTTTACTGTTAGTTTAGCTGACCTGCGCTACACCACCCCTCCACTGGTAACAGTAAGTGTTAGTTTAGCTGACCTGCGCTACACCACCCCTCCACTGGTAACAGTAAGTGTTAGTTTAGCTGACCTGCGCTACACCACCCCTCCATTGGTTTAGCTGACCTGCGCTACACCACCCCTCCACTGGTTTTCCTCAGAGTTTACTTGTGAGCTGCACTGTTTTGAGGTGCTACAGTTAAAGTCCTGCAGGATGACTCAATCTATTAGACCCCCCCCCCCCCCCCACCAAAACCCCCCAAACAGTTAATTCTATTATCATACAGAAAAATTTCTCATGGCTGACATGACAAGTCCACAGCACTGAAGCTAATCAAACACAGAGCCTCGTTATAGTGGATGAATCTGGACACACTGACAAATGCCAGGACCTTTACAGATGGAATCCACAGCAAAATTCAATCAATCATGAGCTGAGACAGGTTTCACGGCAAACCGAACAGCAACGTGCTGCCAAGTCGGAGATAACGACAAACCACGCAATGCTATCGACGCACTCGCAACGCTGGCCCTGCGCGGAAAGCTTTTCGGTATCAGGAAAATAAGTTTAATTAATGCCAGCTTCGCTCTGGCTCGATGATTCACGGAGCAATCGGCAAATGATGTTAACGCATGGCAGAATGCGACAGAGACTCTTATCCAAGGGCGTCGTGTCAGCGTGAGAACAGAGAGCGCGCTGCTTAGCGTGGCTCTCTAAACCCCTTAAAGCTCACACCTGGGCGCTCTTTACGGTCCGCTCTCAGAGCCAAGAGGCGTTTGGAAGCAGGGGCACCTGAGGGTGTGTTTGCCGGCACTCGAGAGCACCTGACAGCTCCTCTCAGGGCGCTCATTAAAGGAGTCCTGCAAACCGCTATCAAACTGAGAGATAATTCCCAGCATCAACACAGCGAAATGTGAATTACCATGCCTCAACAAGCAATATCTGCTCCACGCACACCACGCAACAGGGCTTCATTTAATGCCCCAGGCCTCTAAAGAGTTCTTCAGCTACATTCCGGAAACAAGATAGACATTTTCACTCATGATTATTGAGTAAAAGCTGCTCACAGGGTTTCCATCTACAAGATAACCATTCAAGCTGTTTGTGTCTAAATAATGGGGCCCGCCGAACTGAATTTATTTTAAATAGCTATTGTAAAAAGAAGGCTTCTCAGTAGAGATGTCATCCGAGAAACACAGTGTGCTTATAGCGGCTTTTCCTCCCTCCCTCCACAGGAGGGCACTGTTGCAGATTCCCTGCTCCCAAAGGGCCGTCACAGGCCGGCCACACCTGACCATCCTCAGTTACCTGTTTAAACGGAATGCGGTCTTTCATGAAGGTAGCTGAGCTTTCATTTGTGGATCTGAGGATCTCCTGGAAGATTTTCCAACACTTCCTGCCCTGTGTACAGGTCCTGGATGCTGTGGTACTCTACCCTCTATGATCCTACCTGGAAAAAAACACAACCTGGCTTGTCTTGAGACGCTACGTAACCCTGAGTGTCATGACGTGATCCCATCAGAACTCAGGACACAGAACTGGCTCAACACTCAACATCCAAACGCATGAACCCCTCTCCCATCTCCCTCTCGCGTCCATACCTTCCAAATTCTCAGTGATTTCCTCCCAAGGTCTGCTTGAACAGAGAGGCACAATCTGGCAACCGCGGATCCCCAGATCCCCCTTTGGCTACGGATTCTGTCTGAGGCGAGCACAGGAGATGGAGGGGAAGGTGACTAATGTACCTCCAGCGCAGAGGCCTACCAGCCAACGCTGATGCTGCTTTATAGGACCTTCTCCACAAATTCCTCTCATGTAGCTCTGTTTACATATTTCTGTGAAACTGCCTTAAATGTTTTATTGATAATGAAGGCCAAACCTGGCTGCATTCAGGCCCAATGAGTCAATGTGTTGATTTAGAGCGGAGCTGTACATTTATTCACATCTTGGACCTAATAAATGAAGAGTGGTGCATATGTGCTATCGGTGTAATTAAATATCCCGTGCGCCTCGATGTGCTCTTTCTCCTCCCACATTTAAATATTCTCTGCTTTTACAAGAACACAAGTTCAGGGCCTTATTCATGGAAGGCTTTGATTTGAACATGTGAAGAATGCTTAAACAGCACCAGGCTGTAGCTGCAGACAGATAATCTCTGCAAAAGGCCCCAGAATGAAACAAGAAGCAAACATTTGTCATAAAAGGTTATGACTCACAGGCCTACCTTTAATCAAACACACTGCAGTCTCTTTAAGGCCGTATGCAATTCAGCTAAAACAGAATTTTGTCTCTCTGTGGGTAGATATGTTATTCTATTTTGCAATGAAAAATCACATATTCCAAAAGACATGTCTGGTTATTACCAATAACAAATGTAGCACTGTACTCAAAAAAATGTACTCAGTGGAAATTATGCTGAAAAGTCTGTTTTGATTGAATTGTATACGACTGTATCTACCATGCCAGCTTTAGCTATATAGCATTCTGGTACCATATATTTAGCTTCCTCAGTCAGGTTGGTTTTCATGGTTAATTTAGTGTCAAACTGCAGCCTGGAAAAGTTTGTATCAAAGTAAGAATCTCATAATTTATCAGAAAGTCTGTTGGTTTTCCTCTCGCTTGGGATGTTATCTTGCTGTTCCAAAAGAAGCAGATCTCTGTCCTCCAGGGCAACTTAAAACGCTCGGTTTCACAGACAGACAGCAGCAATGGGAGGATGAGAGTCTATATATGAACAGAGCCGCCAGGCCATATCAGCGACATCCTGATTTGAGCATCGGCTCAAACCTGTCATTGATTGACAGCTCATTGAAGCTCCACCCCTTGTGGGGTTGGAGCAGCCGTGCTATCCTTTAACGGTATACATTAACAACAGGATACTGGCGATAGGGACCCTAATCATAGGGCGCACTAACAGTAGGGGACACTAAGAGTAGGGCCCTCATCAGCCAGACCAGTGGAGTGCAGAACCTCCATCTGAATTCTGCTCTGCATGTCAAGATGAGTTCAGATGAGATGAGATTCCGCCGTTCATGTTCCCCAAAGCACCGCTGTGCATTCTGGGAGCCCCCCCACCTCAAAGCAGAGCCTTTCCACAGCTCCCACTCGTATGAGGGCTGGGACGGCAGGATGATCAAAGCCATGCTTCCTCCATAGGAGCTACGCAGAGACCACAGCCATCAGGGCTGTCACCACACCAAAAATAAAAAGTTCACATCGCTGAAGGTGACACCATTACATGACACCATTAGACTTTTTTAAAGTTCAGATTGACTGCACAGAAAACTCTGTTTGGTGTAGATAGAACATCTCTAAACTGCTGGTTCTGAAACTTTTCCTGTAATGGATGAAATGTGAAATTCAACATGTCCCTGGGAGCCAGGTTAGAAACTGCAATGTGCAATAATTGTCAATTTTATTCAGAACGGTTCACTGTAGCCACTTTCATTTACAGCCATCATTGGTGTTTAGGTATGAAAAGTGCTACCCTTCAAAAGCATGTACTCGCAGTTGATATAATAGCCATTTTCATACTGAGCTCTCGTGGATATGAGTAGAGTTTTTCATTTACTTCATAATGTCATGGCCCACCAACACCATGTCCATGACCCATTTTTGGGTCCTGCCCATACTTTGAGAAACACTGCTCTAAACAACCAGAGCCAGCCCCGCTCATAAAAACCACTGTCTTTAAACCAGATTACACCTGTCTCTATATTAACGACGGAACTGCCAATGTTAAAAAAACATTTAGTCTCTTCCTCCATCAGGTCTTCTGTCTCATTGCACAACGTTAAACGAGCTGCTGTTACAGATGCTAATTAAAATAGAATACAGTCACAAATGTATATTTCATACTGATTGGTTTGATAACTTCATTAACCATGTACTGTAATCATTTAAATCATGATACACAGGCCAAAAAGGCATTTTAATCCAACATGAATCCACAACAAAATAAAAATGTATTCTATCACAATGTGTGATGTGTAATTGTTCTAGATGTTTCATCTCTCTTGCCATGAGTTCTTACTTAGACAACAGACATGTTAATCAGTTTCCCCCCAGTCGAACATTCCCAGTCTGACGCGGTTTTCCCTGAGCGTCCATATAGCGCAGCCTGGCTGCTATCCTGGGTACTGCGGCCCTCAGGTCTTGGGTAAGTGCTAATGGCTCCCGGAGCCTCGCTACGCTAAGCCGGCTCACGCTGGGGTTTAGTGTGCCACTTGTTATCTTTGAGTGTCATTCACAGTGACCGAAAAATCCATTGAAGTGGGTGAGTGGAAGATAGAGTGTTGAATAATTAACGAGGCCCCGACAGTATTTACCGTAAAAGCGTCTTTCTGCACCAGGCTCTGTCCCTCACGCACTGCCTCCTGCTCTCTGATTAATTCTCACTTTAACTCTTGCTCTCGCAAGTGATTAATCACCAGCCAATGAGAATGCAAACCCCGTCTGTTCTCGGCTTCCAGGGTTTTGATTGGTTGCCAGGCGATGACACATTCCATTGCCTTTGAGATCCAGAGTGAGATTCCTGTCCTTGGTACTCCTCTTTAATTAGAACTAGGAGAGTGGCTGGCGGCTCATCTTACGAGCTACACTTTTTAGTCTGTGCCTACACCAGACATGTCATGCACTCTAAATAAAATTATTTTTGTAATTTCTCATACATATCAGGATTTCCTTTTAGTTTTCCTCAGGACTAAAAAACAAACAAAAAGAAACACAAGAGCTTAGCTTTAAAATCGCAACGCTTTTGAATATGATATTAATTCCACTTCAGTTCCATTCTTTGAACATGAGTTATGTCTTTACACACAGATCTGATTTTCGGTACCCAAGCGATTTCTCCATATGTTATCCACGTTTTCTCTGCCATCGCCTCTGTCACTTTCTCCTATAAAAGGATATATCAGCTCTGCTGACTCCACAAACTCAAATTCAATAAAAGTGCAGCGTGGTTTGGCCTTTACTTTAGTTGCAAAATGTAAAAGTCATCTTTAATGTTCTACTCCACGCAAAATTAATATTGAGTAAGTATGTCTAATTTACAATGTACTTATGTAAAATATACTTTCAGCTTATGACATAGAGGGATGTAGAATCAATAGCAGCTTTAGAACCAGTCGATATCTGTCTGAACATGATGATGCTACTTGACGTAATTGGCTGGAATTGATTAATGCAGGAACCTGCCATAATCTGAGTAGTGATGTGGCTATTGCTGTAACCGAACGGCGACCCCAGGCTGGGCACAGACATGGCCAGCCAAGGGATGGAGTGCAGGGCTGAGTCTCCTCACACTATACCAGCGCTTTAGCGGAGTATCCCTCTGCGGGCTGATCTTAGACAGCCTCAGTCCTGAGCAAACATACAGGGATTTTACAGAGAGATAAAGAGATAAACCTGACCTAAAGTTAACTGATACATCTCACAGCTGAGAATATAGTGCAATGTCATCTTTCACAGAGTATTATAACTGGCCAGGAATTATTCATGAAGATGTTATAATACGATAATAAAAGCATTATGCATGTTTCATGATGGCTTTAGGCTGACCTACTTTCTGTTAAGATTTTTTCCACCATTTTATTTTTCCATGATACAAATACTGTTTTTTAACTTCCCCTTCCTAACAATTCATAACATTGCAGTAACTGTCTAATAAATACAATCAGAACTCTCACCACAGACACCATGACCCTGGAGAAACAATATTCAGGCATGTAGCATTGTAATAACTATGTAATTAACACTATTGTGCTGATAGTGTTTATTACACAGTTATTACCACAAACACGATTACCCTGTGAACAGCATTAATATCAAGCATGTAGCAGATGCTCTCCCCCAGACTGGCGAAAAAAAAAGCGCAGAAACAACGCTGTGAGAATTTATTTAATCTTACATACATCTGGGCCTGAACGTGGGACCTTCTGCCAGATTTCTGTCACTTAAGGTTTTTTTTTTTTACCATTTCCCTCACCTGAGATACTTGGCCATCAGTTTAACTTTTAAATACAGCCAAAAACATGGATCCTCCACAGCAATGCGTGCTATGATCTCCGCTGCCAGAGCGCCATTTCACACATGACTGACAGCGCCCCGTTCATTAGCCTTGTTAACCCCCCAGAGTCTACCCAACAGTGGGTGCAATGCTGAGGCAGGGGAGGGAAGGCGATGCTACATTGATGGCAGAGACTTGAATGGACCGCAGGGATATGAGCCTGGAAGGGTTTTACCTGAAGTCTACTGACATTTTTTAGGGGCACAGCAGGCAAAATAAAATGAGCTGAAGTGTTTATGACCTAAAATAACCTTTTTCCAGCTGCATGTGATTTTTTTAAGTGTAGGAGAAATGGGGAGAGGTTCATTTAATCTAACCTTCGCTGTTTTGTGCCTTTCATGATTAGATCAGTGAACATCCCATAATAAGTCAACATGACAGCAAAAAGCAGGCCTTGTAAGATGACTGTAGAGCGACAGACAGTGTTTATAAAAGACAGGCGTTTCCAAACTAAAAACACGTTAGTTCCAAACTAAAAACGTTAGTGTGAGCCGAGTACCACTCTGATAGCCGATTCAATTATTCCAAATCAACAAATAGTATTTGAGTATCGAGAAACATTGTTATAAGTCATGCTTCCTGCTGACAAACAATGGGGCTGAAGAAAACGCCAAGTGTGGTAAATAAATGGGACAGGTCTGTGACCATCTTGGCGGTTTAAGGGTTTTGCTCATGGCTTCACAGTGTTGGTAGACATACACATTTGGCGAAAGCTGTACAGCTACCACTGGCTCAGCAGACCTGCATTAGCATGGCCCCTTATCTCACACAAGACCAGGACTCACAGTGGCTGCATAATTCACACAAAACATAACATCATCTTTTACCATTGGAAGAATTCCACTGAACTGAACTCAAACAGCCATTTTAAAGTTAGTAGCTGAATGGCTAAATACTCCCCTAAAAAAACATCTCTGTCCGATTAGACCAAGGTGTTTGAAGCTGTGCTTGTTCGGTAAAGAAGCAGATTGAGTTTTAATACAGAAATCAATTTTTAAACAGTACTAAGACCTAATGTGAAAACTTTAAAACTTAACTTCACTATCCTTTTTCAAGACAGCAAGAAATACCATCACAAGGTTGTAACTTTGAAACCATATTTAATCCTATGAAATATGATGGAGAGATGGTTGAGCACACAGTATATTTAATTTTTAATGATATGATTATTTTTTATAAGGTTAATAGAACAAAATGTTGTATAAAGGACTGCAGGAATTTTAGAGAAAACCAAAATCACAAATTTTAACTTTTCCTTTTGCTTCAGTGAGAGATTACATAATGTATGGTGTTTTACAGAAGAACTGCACAGGAGCAACAGAGTTCTGTCAGGAACTGAAAAAGTTTGACATTTTCTCATGAGCAGGGGAGGGGCTGAACCAAACACATGGGTGTGGCCATCAGTGTGGGAGGGGCTTATTTGCATAAATATGGGCTTGGTAACTTCTGTGGACAGTGCTGGTTTTCACAGTGCCCCCCTCCCTCTCCCCATTATCCCTCCCTCAGCATTTGCAATCCTAAGGAGACGGTCTAATGTGTTGGATCTGTCTATTATCTGCAAAACAGCACAAACTAAACAGGAGCACATTTTCCCGAAGGCAAAAAATGAAATGGATCTCAGCATGATACATCTTTTCTAAACCCTTCCTCTACAAGTGTACCATGTGAAAATCCAGGTACAAACATGTAGAGTGGGCGCAGTACAAACATGCAAATCCTGGATGATTCAGTCACTACACATGTGCTTGGCAACGACTTCATCTACCACCTCACATTTACTCTGCTGTGTTCCAGAGCACACCAGCAGGACAACCTTTCTCACTGCTCACCTGTGTCTACAAATACCAAGAAGCTGATAACTCAAGGGTGTTCTGTGTGAAGGGCACAAACAACGGGGAAGGTTCTCTGGCGTTATTCTTCGATTGGAAATCAGGCCATGTGCAGTACGGGCAAGCACGTACACTGCAGCCTCAGCGAAGCCCCCCACACTTCCTAATGTGGTCTGCAGCGCTGAAACTTTCTCTCTCAGATTATTCTGTTTACAAAGCTGGGGGTCAGACCTGCTTTATCCTGTCTGCAATGCCAAAATCCTGGCACCTCAACAGAATTCATTTTATTTGAGGAGTTTTTTTCCTCCTGTCTGCTCTGAACTGATTTCAACACCGTGAAACCTTCAGTGGACACACTACCATCAAAGCCCCCAGACAAAATCACATGACTCTCCTAACACTCGCCTGTGGCCTCCACCGCCTCGCTTCTTTCAGCAAGCGCACCAGTTACTGTTCCCACAACTTCAGCCCGATTTCAGGAAGGAAACCCGAAAGTTTCAGGATTTGGCTCAGGAAAGCGCTGCTACAGAAGCAGAGGAGGCAATACCATAATCTGTTTCCCCCTCGATTCAAGAGGAGCGGGTGGGTGCGAGTGCGGATCTTTTGTTGCGACGTGTCTTGTTGCATTTCCCGTGAAAACATTTTCATTACTTCAGGCAGTGTACCAGCAGCCATGGATGCAGATTAGAGGAGACTGGCAGCCACGAGGGACAGGGGCTGCGTTATTCGGCCCCAGCAGAACATACCTGATTACCGCCAAACGCATGGCCTGCTCATCCTGCATGCGCTTAGATGTCTGCAGTGGGAGCACTCACCGATTACACTATGTAATTGCATTCTGAACGCATACGTAATTCGCCAGAATTGCATTTTACAAATGGCATTACACATCGCGAAAACGGTTGCCATGTTTAATTTCACGTGGCAAGGCTTAAAGAGCACCTACATGGAAAACATAAGCCAAAAAAAAAAAAAAAAACCATTATTGTACACTGCACTGGATGAAGCCCGGAGGAAAATGTTGAGCAACACTTTATATTAAAAAGTGCCTATAACTGAGCAATTACATCATAATTACTTCAACAAGACTACTACCGATTAACTGATATTTAGGAAACACATGCAAGATGAGTTGGTGGTGTTCTTGAAGGACACATAGAACATGGCAAGCCCGGTGACATGTTACATAACAATAATTACAATATCACGGGATTGGCCTTGTTTCACATTCATAGTTAAGAACACAGCAGAATCTTGTTATGCGGTACCTAAATGTCAGCAATTTAGCAATAGTCTGTTATTGAATCGTCTGTTATGATATAATTACACAGTTGTAGGTGCAAATGAATGTAAAGAATTACCAGATGTTGCATGTTGTTTCTATCCACACATTGCTGTTAAGTAATGTTTTAAAGTTTTAACCAAACTGGCCTTTTTCTGACGACCGATCTGAAAGAGTGTGACAGCACCACATCCCGGCTAAATAATGACTTCTAGGGAAAGTGGCAGCAAGCGACAGCTGTGTTACCTTACATTACTACAGTTATTTAGCTGAAGTGGGGTTAAGGGCCTTGCTCAGTGGCCCCATAGCTGCACTGACCTTACCGTGGCTACACTGGCAACCCTCCAGTTCCCAAAGGCGAGACAGTAACACCAGGAGAGGACAATGAGGTGGGAAAAAGGCGACTGACCACAACCCGGTAATCAGCTCGGCAGCGCCGCCGGAAGATCCATCTGGGCTAATGAAGCACGGGGCAAAAAGTAACCACTGAAGTAGTTTTAAATATTTGTAATTAAACAGCAAACAGCGTCGCACAGAGAAGACTTTCGTTTACATTTAAGATAATCCCTCCGGGCTATCTGCGTCTAAAACGCCATTAGATCCTCATTAGCATTTCATAATTACAGTTCAAAGCCTCCTGATATCTTTGGGCTAAGGAAGATAATGACACGTCCCGCAGTCGTGAGCAGGAGATGTGGAGAACGCAGAGTAACGGGCGCTGATATTAATTTTGTGTGGCTCCTATCCTGCGCGTGGCCTGCGGTTTTAATGGAGAACAGCGGCTGCATATCTGCAGAGGAGCAATGAACATGACGAACCTCCACTGGCACAGTACAGGTAGGCTTTATCCATCACAGGGATAAACACCTATATAAACACCTTGGGGCAGCCTATAGCCTAGTGGTTAAGGTACATGACTGGGACCCCTGAGGTTGGTGGTTCAAGTCCCAGTCCAGCCACAGCAAGAACACCACTGCTGTTGGGCCCTTGAGCAAGGCCCTTAACCCCACATTGCTCCCAGGGGAGATTGGCCCTTGGCTAGCCCAATCAACTGTAAGTCGCTTTGGATAAAAGCGTCAGCTAAATGACAGTAATGTAATGTAAACACCTGTGCATGAACAATACAGACACACTTTATCAATAACAGGGATACACATCTGTTCTAGAACAGAACAAGTAGGCTTTATCCATCACAGGGTGAACAGAGACCAGCCCCACAACAGCCCTGCATGAAGACTGCAAAGAGAACATTACAAAAACAAATGCTGCAAACTGTTTAGCATTTTACCAATGTAAAAAAAAAAAAAAAAAAAAACTCACACACACAGCGCACATGCAGTAATGCAGCCTGTTGTTTAACCACTCAGCGATGCTTAAGGCACTGCAAAAACAGCAGCGCACAGCCGCCTGGCTATCCCAGTTTGGTGATGAGTTTGTGTACAGAGGCAGAGTACTGTTACGCACACAATGGGGATTAAGCAGGCCCAGGGTTGGGGGGGGGGGGGGGGCGGTGCAGGGTCTGTTCTGAGAGATTAATTTGCAGAGAGGAGAGAAAGACTTGTGCCTTCCTCCTCTGGCCTCTTCTGCATGAATAAGGCAGAAAAGAATGGGAGAGAGGAGCATTTGTGTGGTTTCCATTGAGGGCAGAAATGCTGCAGTGAATTGGTTGTTTAGGGGAAACGCTGTGTGGAAGTGTAGCTGTGTCTACATCTGCACAAAAGACCCGCGCTTAAAAATGGAGACAAACATTTGGAGAAAGGGCCTTTGTAAATGTGCTTTTACCAGCACTCTTATCATATGAAAAGATACGGGAGACGGTGGGGAAAAGAGAAAGAGGATCCTTCATTCATTCCCCCCCAAAGACACTCATACAGCTTATTCAAGGGCAGGACTGAATACAGAGTCAGACACACATTCACAGCCAGAGAGCCTTCTTAAAAGGCTTCATCACTGTACCGCACCTTCACTTCTAACATGACATTTTATCTAACATTATTTTAGAATCAGCCAAAATTGGCAAGACATTTTGTTGCTGATATCTATAGGGACATATCCCATGATTTCCTTAACCATTACACTACACTATAACCTCTGAGCTACAAGCCCAGCTCCCTAACCATTATACTACACTGTAACCTCTGAGCTACAAGCCCAGCTCCCTAACCATTACACTACACTGTAACCTCTGAGCTACAAGCCCAGCTCCCTAACCATTACACTACACTGTAACCTCTGAGCTACAAGCCCAGCTCCCTAACCATTACACTACACTGTAACCTCTGAGCTACAAGCCCAGCTCCCTAACCATTACACTACACTGTAACCCCTGAGCTACAAGACCAGCTCCCTAACCATTACACTACACTGTAACCTCTGAGCTACAAGCCCAGCTCCCTAACCATTACACTACACTACTCTATTATCCTACGCTTAGGTCATGGACTGACTTAGATTGCCCTGAGAGAGGAATTAGTGAGGACTGTTCCCGGTAGATGTACAGTTTTGGGTTGTGTGTGGACACCAGGCCGAGGCAGGGGCTTTGCACAGGGTTACGGCAGAGGTAAGTGGGAACTTGCGGAAAGTCCCCCTCAGTCCTGCAGATGAGGCTCTGATTAGAGGGGTTGCTTCACAGCTCATTTAGGATCCCATGGTGCTTCCCCAAAGACCACAGAGTTAACCCCACTGTCCTGGTCAAACGCACACAAAAACCGGCTCTCTACATCCGACTGCCCAATAACCCCAGCCAGCCCTACCCCCAAACACCTTACATTTAACTGGCTGTACAACCCCTCCCACCCCCTTCCCAGTCTGATCTCCTGGGTCACAACCACAAATTGTAACACAGTGCTCAGCTAAGCTGCCAGTCAAGTACAGCTAAAAAAAAAAACTAAAGTGAAAAATACAGATACCTGTGGAGCACTCTTCAAAGATGGAGAACACTGCAGGCACTACTGCACTTAACGGTAAAAAAACAATGACACAATATTTTAAGGACAAAAGAGGATAACAATACAGGATGACAAGAGCAGGCAATCCAGCCTGTTCCGACCCATCAATTACCTTCATTTTAAACCATTTTAACGTCAGCGCAAGATTCTTGGAGACGGAACAACAAGGTCAGGTTAAAAAAAAAAAAAAGAAAAATGACAGTGCCACCTGAGTTTTCTTTCCTAATAAAAGTGTGTTTTCCCTTTAACAGGGCTATAGAACATCTGGGCAAAAATCTGCATTTTTCAGCTTCTGTACATTCTATAACTGAAATGTCAGGCGGTACAAATATTTTTTGAACATGGAGGGTAGTCATTTTATAGCAATAAAGCTCATTTTAAATGTGTTGGCAACTGCGCTGTCAAATGGACATTTTTTTATTCCATGCTTTCCAAATGATACATGTCATTATAAGTGCTTTCTATGCTTTCTAAATCCATCAGATTGTATTTATGAGGGGAAAAACAGCACTGACACGGTCAAGCGAGAGGAATCGAAGGCTTGACTCATTTCCAAGTCAAAGTTAAGGACAGGCACAGATTCAAGAAAAACTTCAATTAGTCGTTCAAAGATTGTGACTGAAATCATGTAATTTCACTGTTTCAGATACGGTATAATTTATAAATACAATATAGGCTGTGTGAGGCTGTACTTTCTCATATTACCGTGTCATTAGTGCTGACAGAATGTTGCCTGCGCCAAACACGGCAGTCCTGGCTGCACAGCTTCATAATAATTACACGGTTGAGGGTTAAACTTCAGCTGCTTATTTGTAATTGTATACTGCCACATTTATGCAGGAGCACAGCATTTTCACCCTGTCCTTGACAACAATGGGAGAACAAACATTGCAATTAATGTCACGAAAAAAATAATAATAATGAGGACGCACTGAGCCAAAATCTATTTCAGTTACATTTTCATTCCTTGCACTTTTCACGCATAACTGAATCCTCCAGGTGTTTCAGGCAACTGTAAGTGACCTTTCCACTGTGGTGAGCAGTGCTCGAAAAACAAGGTCCAGGCATCCTTTTCACAGTGTCAGGTGAAGGTGTACATTTCTGCCTTCACCCCACTGCTCTTCATATAGCCATGCAATGTACAGTTGCATGGCAACAATTCTGACACCTGATCTCAGAGTTCTCAGCTCCAGCTGTTCTCTTCTCCATTGTTCTGTGAGCCAGCTGTCCTTTTGTTGCACAAAGTTTAACATGGTTTTGAATGGATGTGCACAAAACGAAGCTGCACACTTGCTTTATGAAAATGCTGAGGATAAACTAGCTCTCAGCCTTAATACTGCAGACATATGGATACTGTGTGAAAGCTCTGGTTTGGGGTACTGTGTGACAGATGTTATCATCCTGCCCGAAAACCCTTCAGTTTGCTTCAGTTTGCTGGCTCTCCTCATAGCCCTCTCTGTGTGCTTACTCGTGTTTGATTGCTCTCTTTCATCATCTCTCAACGCGGTTAGTCATGTTCTATTGCTCTCCATACCCATCTTTCTCGTCCGTCTCTGGTGACCTCTCTCAACGTGGTTTGTGGTTGGTAGTGCTTTCTTGCTCTCCCCAGTGAGCTCTCTCAATGTGTTCAGTCATGTCTGATGGCCGTCTTCAGTGACCCCTCTCAATGTGGTTTGTGGCCGGTATTTCTGCGGTGCTTTCCTTCGTGCCCTCTCTCACTGAGGTTGGAGGTGTTAGCGACTGCTCTCTGGGTGATGGGTAAAGGCTAGCCTCTCTCATGATAGCAGCTGCCTAATCTCATTAGAGAGCACACAGTCCAGTGGCTCTTTCGCTTTGGTAGCAAGCTATAACTTTCATCTGTTAACCCCAGAGGCTGACAGTGTAAAGAAATGACCCCAATTTCATGTTTGCCAGTTCAAATCTTTTCAATAACCGTGTCAGAATGTGTCACCGGCGAAATGGCCATCCTTAATCTGAGTTCAACTATAAACCACTTCTCTGTGCAGTAAATGTTTTCCATTGCAAGCAGAAAAGCTAGAATGACAGAACGTTCCAGAGAGAGAGAGAGAGAGAGAGAGAGAGAGAGAGAGGGAGAGGAGAACGTTCCAGAGAGAGAGAGAGAGTGAGAGAAGCAGAACGTTCCATAGAGAGAGAGAGAGAGGGAGAGGAGAACGCTCCAGAGAGAGAGAGAGAGTGAGAGAAGCAGAACGTTCCAGAGAGAGAGAGAGAGAAGCAGAAGAGCATATGGTTTCTCAGTCCAAAATCAAGCCCCCTCCAGGGTTTCATCAGACTTCAGCCACCTTGTGCTATTCCTGCTGAGTCCATATGTACTTTCATGTAAAGTTCAATGATGCGGCTCCAAACATTTATGCTGTCATATTAAAAAAAAATACTGCTTTAAACTCCTGCTATAAGTTATCTAGGTTTTAAAAAAGACTTCAACAAGCCTGTTTGATTTCCACAGTGTCCACACGGCGGGTGCAGTGTTTTAAGGCAAAGGTCCAGAATGCGGCTGCAAAAGTTGATGCATTCACATTAAAATTCTGCTTTTAAAGCAGAAAGCAAATGACTCTGTGAATGGTCCTATGGTGAGAATGCATTTTAAAATAGCAAGTGTCCAATATATCACCAAAACAAGAGCTGGGTGTGTAGAATAATGTTATTGCTAATTATCTATTCATGTAAATATTGCATCACAGTGGGAAATAGGATTCAGAGGCAAAGACGGAGGCTGCCCGATACATCCACCCTTGCACAGAAGCCTTCTGTCCCGTCATTTGGCCTCTGTCAGAAAGCACTTGTTAGACCTTTGAAAGAA
This sequence comes from Albula glossodonta, assembly GCA_019788955.1. Classification (NCBI taxonomy): domain Eukaryota; kingdom Metazoa; phylum Chordata; class Actinopteri; order Albuliformes; family Albulidae; genus Albula; species Albula glossodonta. Next base: position 27,305 of record JAFBMS010000368.1, on the reverse strand, counting down.
TGTCACTCAGGTTTCCAGTCTGAATGCCTTGCTGGGCCCGACTGTGGCAGAGCGGAGTGCGGAGGCTAATATCACTGTCAGTAAAATGACACAGCCCCCACCGCTCATCGATTCCGACGGACCGAAACACCAAACGCGTGCACAATTAAACTGCGTAATTGCGTCCTTTGATTGCTTGCGCTCACGTGGAGACTCAGCTTTGCTGGGTGCTGAGCAGAAATATGAGCAGGTTCCATCTTCAATATTAACCTGCCACGGTGCTGGAGAGAAGAGTAAAGGGATTTTATTTCTCAGGGTTTTTTTTTTTCCCCCACACGGCGGCACACAGAGTGGGGGGGGGGGGGGCAGCAATAGCTGCAAAGTCAGTGTGAAAACGGATGTAGCCCAGAAAGCACCCCCCAACTGCCCCCAGCAGGAACGCACTCCACCCTCACAGATAAAGCTCACCCCCGCCCCCCATTTTACCCCACGTTTCCTTCTCCCAGTTTAGGATTCACCCCTGCAGAGCACCACGTTCTGCTGATTTTGGGAACAGAAATTCAACAGTTTGGCAGAACTAAGAAAAGAAATTGTATCAGCTACACCTGGTGGGCCTCTGACTACAATGTCAAGACAGCGAGGAGAAGAAATGTACACACTGATTTCTGTATGAAGCCATGATTAATGCGTAAATAATAGCATACTCTGATAAAACAATGAATAGTAAATTAGTCAGAAGAGAAGGACGGGTAATAGATTTTTTAAGTCATTAAGACAAGGCACTACAGAGCCATGAGAAATTATCTAATCCCCAGAAATGTAGGAATGAATTAAATAAGACGAACAATATTTACCTCATCATAATGTCATGCTTCCATAATGTCGGCAGGGATCTTTTTTTAATGAATTTCGCCACGCGTGCACTGTTTACAGAGCGACGTCATCTGCCAATCAAAAGCCAGGATGTTGCACAGTGCGCTCATCAAGGTGACATCAGCTGCCAATCAGCAATCATATTACTACACACGACCCTCACAGGAGTGGGCCTCCGAGCACACCAGGGCCCACCCATAGGGTCTCAGGACATGGACATCACTAAAATTAAATATATTTTGTTTATATTTCCATATAATAAATTACATGTGTTAGATTTTCAGAACAAATAAACCCAATTTGATTAGCACATTCTTGGTGATATTACGCAGTAAACAGTAAATATTTACAGTGTACTGAAAGGCTACATCAGCATTCAAGAACATGTTAATATCCCTCTATAAATGCAAAATATGTCATGAGATCACAATGATCTAAATCACTTGTCAGAACTACAACCAGCGGTGGCTAAAGAGCAGAGATCAACACAAAATTATGATCATTTTATAGGAGAGAAAGGCATCATCTACACGTTTATCACTGCATTCAGCCTCGTGACAGGAAAAAAAAAAAAGTTATAACACCTTAGGGACAGAAACACAGTCAGGTGTTCATTCAGTAACACTTCTCGTGAAGTTGCACCTGTAACTGTGTAATTACATTTTAACTACACAGGTAACAACATGCTATTACTGCATAATTGAAATGGAACAGGAACATTGGAACAAGAGTCAGTGCTGTTCTTAAACACGTGTAACAAGCCCAGCCCTGCTATGGTGTATAATTACATGTTATAAAATGATAACCAGCATGAATTAAGGCTGACTCCTAAGTGTAATTAAGAACACCACTGACTCTTGTACCATGTTAACTAAGTGAATAAATGTAAACGTAACCTGTAGTAACCGTGTAATAACATGTTAATAGCAAAGTATGTTTTCTTTAATGTGAAGGGTTGCCTTTGATACATGCCTTCAAAGATCTCAAATATGAGACTGGCTCGATGGAGGCAAAAAAATAAAACAGAAAAAAGACACAGGATAGATGAAAAGATGAACCCTGAAGGGTCAGTGTGTGTATGTGTGGTCTGACCAGATAACATTTTCTCAGGGATTAAACATTAATATTTTCTTTGATATGTTCAAATACATTTAAAGCTCGAATTTGCATGTGAAATACCATATTAATATACAGATAAGTAGAATATTTTCTATATATTTTCCATACAGAGCAGCCCCAGGTTTCCTTAAAACGAGGAATTAAACATTGAAATCCTTCAGATGATAAGCATGAGAAAGGTGGACCTTTCCTGCACAGAAAGATAGCACTGCTTTCACTGTCAGGAGCTGGAGAGAGAGATGTGTACCTACACACATTGCATAACCAGTACAGTTTCATTAAATATCAGACTTCAGCTGATTATTCATTATGTTCCAAACCCTATGGGTCAGATCAAATTACGCATCAGAAACTGGCATATTTGACATTGTTCTATTAAAAACATATATTCAGTAAACTATCATTCCGTTTTCTGTGCTGTCTGACACATGAGCAATCATATTAAATCACTGAGGAATAAGTGTAGTTCAGGTTCACAGATTCCACAGTGAGATGAGTGCATCTCACTCTCAGTGCGCTCTCAGTCTCGCTGTCCATCAAACCCAGTCCGTCAGTATGTTACCCCTCTGCGTCCGCCCCCCTCCGTCTCACCCCCCTGTGCTTACACACCCATCCATCTCACTCCTAAAACCTGCCAGTTTCGGTTTCCCCCTGACCCACACCAGAGGGCCCCTGCAGATCAGTTTGCCGCTGGTCTGTCTGAACCAGGCATGCGTGTGGCTACGTTACGATGACTCAGCAGATTTCACACACGGTTCTGATGTCGTCTCTGATAAAGCTTGAGAATTATTGATTTTTATCCCAGGCCTTCGCCTTGGTCATTATAACAAATGTAGACTTGTGCGTAACTGGTGCTGTCAGGGTGTCTGAATTATTAAAACTGAACAAAAAAAAATTCACCTTGTAGAGACACAATTAGTTAGCAAAAAGAAATTAGGCTGGTTCTTCAGAGTGGGGGTGACACAATACAGAGGTTTTCTAGAAATTATGAGAATATACTAATAAAATATTAACACCTTGACAAATAAGATATGTGGCCAGAAGTGGCCCCATTTAGCATCTCCTCTGCTGCCTTCTTTCTGGAGGCATGGCTGGGGGGTGGAGCTGGGGGTGCTACCAGAGCAGCACACCATTAACACAACTGACAGTATCCACTGTGTTTCCTGTGACACACTTACATTTTTAATGTCTCATAATTTGGTACTATTCCAGAGATACTTCAAATCATATTTAGTATTGATCAGATTTTGTACTGATACATAACTGTGACTGCACATTAACACAATAAACACAAACTGATAGTAATATTTGGTTGACTACCATGACTCTCAATGTCCCATGCTCTAAGAGCTAACACACAGAGAGAGGGAGGCAGAGTGAGAGAGAGAGAGAGATAGGGAGGAAGGTGGGGTTGGGGTGGGGTGGGGTGGTGGGGGCTCTCCTTGAAGCGAGAGAGCATTGGACAACCTGCCAAACAATCGGACAGATCCTCTGATCCTTTAAGCAGCCGCTGATAAGAACTCTGTGTCGATATGCTTTGGGGAATCAGACACGCAAGGCCATATTGACCCGATATTGACCCGAATGCAGCCGTTATATTGGAGGCCATTCCTGGCCGCGTCCCGCTTCTGAGAGGATTTCTGGCCTGCATTAGCCCTGGCTCGGAGAGCCGGTGAGCTCACGTTTCAGAAACCGAAACACAAAGGGGTGGTTTGAGGCTCTGCTCAGGCCGAAAGGAGCGTGACAGAGGGCGGTCACCGAGACGGGCGAGATAGCAGGCATGAAAAGAAAAGTCCTGCTCCCCATTAGAAACTCTGTAGTTGTATAACGCTGTGGAAAGTTTGTCCTAAAAATACTCACAGGCACTGTGAAGGCACAGTGGGCGAAGCAGCAGGAGTTCTGCTCAGGGTACCCAGTGTGGGCGTGGAAGGTGAATAAATGAGCTGATCAAGACATGGATAACCGGTGATTCAAAACTGATGGTTTTTTTTCTCATGAGAAGTAGGTTTTTCGATATAAATAACTGGCGTTTTCATCTCAACATGTTTTGACAAACATTAAACCACACACAGCTTCAGCAGAGTCAGTTATTTTTGCCAAGTATTCTTTACATGTTTATTTATAATACATCTATATCATTAGCTTTGCTGAGAGTCCGAGAAACTGTTAACAGCGCAGAGAAACCACCAGTCAGCTCTTGAAGTTTTCACCTAAACCATGGGTTCTAATGATCTGTTGTTTGGTGCTTTATTGGGTCTCTCAGTGTTTTGTGTTTGATTGTGGCTCACTTGACTTAAGTACTGATATAATGGTGTTGCTGGGTGGCTCATCTTGTTCTGGCACTTCTCCAGTGTGGATGGGCCCCACGGTCTGCATCCTGTTAAGGCATTGCTCCAGTGTGTGGATGGGCCCCACAGTCTGCATCCTGTTAAGGCACTGCTCCAGTGTGTGTATGGGCCCCACAGTCTGCATCCTGTTAAGATTGTTAGCCTTCATCACCCAGGAAGGCAAGGCTTGAGCTCAGTCAGTCTGTCTGCTTGCTCTCCAGTGACCCCTGCTGGTACATGCTGCACGTGCAGTAGTTTCCTCTAACTCGCGCTACGCTTATGTGCTTCCTCTGCATAGCGGAGTCTCCGGCAGCTCAGCTTGTGAGTACATCCGAGCGTTCAAAATTAGAGAAAACAAGCACCAAGAAATATGCAAGTATCCTTGAGGAAATGAACGTTAATTTCTACCATGAAAATCCAACAGTAATGAACGCTTAATGACACCAAAGCATGACAAACCTTTAAGATAAGAACATCAGACAGCAGAATAAATGATATATTATTAATATCATAATAATATTACTATCATGAGCTGTCACATTGATGTGGGCGTTTTGTTTTGATGAGTAAAGCATTTACTAATCTTTGGCGGGATTAGGAAAACAAAGTGTGACACACGAGGCGTTGAAAACATTAAGATTTCGCTTGTGTTTCATAATCTATTAATTAATCTAGTGTGCCCATGTAAATCCATCTTAAAAACTGGAGCGTTTGGCAGTTCCTTACAAATATTTTCTTAAAATAATACTCACAAATGCTGCATATGAATGCAAAGAAAATTTCAAGCATCAGGCAGAACCAATATCTCACATTTAAATGAAACAGCTGGTAAGGAACTCACTGACAAAAGTGATCAATTTTGCATGAGGTAAAGTGTCACAAATTTTTTCTATTTAAATATCCAGCTCATTTAAATACATCAAATATGTCAGAATGAGTCTTTTAATAGTAAGTGCCAGAATGCCACACACACAGAATGGGTAAACTGAAAAAGGAGCATTACAGAGCTGCCTTTTGAGAACCATCTTGGTCATTTCAACAACAAGCAGGTCCATTTAAAAGACAGTTGCTCTTGGCGACTGATTGCATTTTCCTTGATTGTTCCTGAAATGGCACCACCCTTAATCTAAGCCATAATGCTGCGCTGCTTTGATGTCATTCCTTTGCTTCTGCAACAAGAACCATTCAATGCAACTTGTCATCGACAGCCCCCACTGTCTGTGTCTTCATCCCGTTAGCTCATGCATGTTGTCATGACCAGTTCATGTGCATAGCCTCATTGCTGTATGGGTGGTTATAATGTGTGTATGCACAGTTACGCATCTCAGTGTATCATGTATGAGAATGTGTGTTTGTACATTTTTTGCATTTTTATGTGTGTGTGTTTGCTGTGTATGTGTATATGCTAAGAGCCAAATATTCATTACCAAATGTAAGGACAACAGGTCTGGATCTCTGACTATTGTATCAAATAAATATTTTAAATTATTGGTATAACAAAAAGGATACATTCTTAATTTAAAATGGGTTTTGCAGCCTACATGTTTTCAAAGGCTGATGTGGGCTAATAAATGGATATTACTGGACAAATTAACTGAAATGAAATGGAAAAAGGTATGGTGCATGCACTACTTTATTTAAAATAAAAAATAAAAAAACTAAAAGATGTCACAGATGAAAACCGGGTGTCTTTTATGCTGCTGTTGCATCATTGTTGAAAAAGTAAAGATTGGTATTTTGCGGCACCATCCACAGTACTTCTAAAAGGACAGCCTGGGAACATTGCCTTCTTGGAAGTAAAAAGTAAAAGTAATTTTTGTGCCGTGCGTTTGCCAAACGAAGGAAATCTTGCTGTTTGATGAATGATCTTCTGCCACGGGTCGGCTGGTCGGCCCTCCACTTCAACAACGTGCTGCTCCTCCTCAGCAACATTCACAAATGTTACTTTTTACTTTTGTTACTTTTTCTGCTTAATATCCATCTTCTATTGAAATATTAATTACAAACATTACATTCAACGCTGTATCCACTTAATATTTAATTTTACAAACACCTTCCATTTATATTAACATACTGACAGACTTGATAAATATTCACCTATTCTTTTGCTTATTAAATCTGACACATAAAAATAGTAAAATGTACAATTATTACTTTAGGTTTTCAACATATTTCATTATGTTAATTCTCACTTTTCTTCGAAAACTAAAAACCTGAAAAATAACAGAAACTCCAACCCAGAGTAATTAACTATAGTTGCGTGTATTCACATGGACGCAGGCTTAAAATAGACTATGGCTTAATCTTTAAATACAGACCTTTGAAAAGGTCGAGCCTGTCGGGCTGGCTGGGTGAATGCGCTCTCTCTTGTCATCTTCATTCTCTGCTGCGAGTCAAAACCTTTTCGCTCCGAGCTCAGACGGGTCCTATTTAAGTCCTTCCCTTAGTTTGGATCTATTCCCCCCGGACTTGTATTCAATCAGAGCCACACCACCCCAGTCCCACAGCCGGCTCTGTGCAGTCAATACATTCTAATTTACACCCCTCCACTCCACTCAAAAGCGGGGGGCCCCCATGTATTGTAATTCATGTCAGTCAGGAAGACGGCGCCCCAGCGCTCTGTAGCGGATCTCTCCCGGTGACGGCTTTGAACGCTCATCCATCGGACAGGCTGGAGGACGGGGGGGGGGGGCAGAGGGGCCCATACCTGCCTAATTAAAACCCAATCTGCGTCCCCACCTGAGCGTTCCATCTCAGCTGGGATGATATCGGACCAAGGGGGGGTGGGGGGTGGGGGGGTTCGCTCTTGGCACGGCGGAATCATCATCTCTTGTCGAGGGATCTAATCTCGCCGCTTTCCTGTCCAATCTCTCAGCCACGGCTCCCACTGCCATCGACGCCAGCGTGCCGCGGCGGCCTCGCGGAGCGCGGCCCGCTCAGAGCGCAGGGTTTAACCAAGCGTGCCCGCGCCTGCAAATAGACCGCATTACGCGCCGTTACCAACTGTCACTCTTCAAAGGCCCTGCCACTGCTCGCCTCCAGCTGAATACCAATTCTGAGGCATGTCGCTGACTCCTGGTGGGGTGGGGGCTGTTCTCTCATCACAGATGACACCCCCCCCTCCACCCCCACCTCCCCCAGACGGCTGTTTCATGGACAGGATGCCTCCATGTGCAGCCCTGCTACCACAGGAAAGAAATTCTGTCCAGAGCAGAATCAAAGCAACCCAAGTGGGGGCAAGGCCCTCCTCCTGTGACTTTGAGGAAACAGGACGTGCGGCATAATTTGAAAAGAGTGAAGTGCCAGCCGGCAGGAGACGGTTCGTTTCCTCTCTGATCGCATGGGGTGCACGTTGGGCAAAGCTTCTCCGCTCCCGCTGCTCCGCCCTTTCAATTACCGCCACGGCGGGCTCCTTTCCCGCGCATCTCGCCCGCGTAAGGAAGGCCTGACCGGACTTTGAAAGAGTCCATCTTCGTACCCAAGTACAGGGTCTTCGCTCCACTGCCTGCTCTGATTCAGAGCATTATGAGTTTGCCATGCTCAGCTTATTTCAGCTTTCCTAAAAGCGAAAGGGGAAAAACTGCAGGCAGCAGCGGCATGTGACGCATGGCTATTCCTGGCGCATTATTCATTAGCTCTGCATATTATTCATGAGCTCGGCACATTATTCATGAGCTCGGCAGCTGCTCTTGTTGAAGCTGGCGTTTTCACCATGGAGATCTATTACTCAACAATATCCTCTTTTTAATACTGGTCTCTTTTTTTGTGGGTAGCACTTCTGCGATAAGCGGCAATGATCAAGAACTCAACAGCATTTTTGTTAGCTCAGATAGTGAACCTCTCCCACGGGTTCATAAATCACACCGCGCTCACTGAATTTCCATCCCGCTCTGCTGTTCAGCTGATCTCATACCAAACTCCAGCACAGTGGTATGGGGGAGAACAGCTCAAAGCAGATGACAATCTATGTCCTTCTCCTGCTCTTCACTCTGATTACGAGGGAGGCGACACTCTTATCTGCTCTTATTTGTTGTTCTGCAATTTGACAGCCCACTTATATATGATATCCACTGCTCAAGGTCAGGTGAGGTAAGGGTATTCTGTCAGAGTTTTACCCTTATTTTATTTACTCATTCACAGCCTGGGTCATGGTTTTGTATTCTATAAATGCAATAGTGTGCTAGGTTATGCCCTGCGTTATCATGTTTTCAGGTATTGACTGGTTCTCATCAGCATGGTTCTGTAATCCTGTTGTGGTCAGAACACAAAAGCAAGGTCAATAACCACTACACCACATCACTGTGTATAAGCATGCTCACGCACACAGACATGTCTTTGCATATTTACACACACCCAAAAACAAAGATACGTAAACGAACACCCCAACAGACAAGACTGTGCGTCTCTGACTGCGTGTGGTGGTCTGTCAGAGTAAAATAAGTATACATGCACTTTCTGACCACAAAAATTGATTTGTTCAACAAAAAACAAACAGTTGCATTTTTTCTTATTTTTGTTTGTCATTAACACACTCTTTGGTTTGCTCATACACAAGAACACTCACACACATACTCTGACACACACACACAAACACAAGCACACTCACAGACACCTAAACCCTCTGACACACACACACAGACACACACACTCACACCTTCCTTGAGCCCCTCCAGAGGTTTACTGACAGTGGGTTCAGGATCTGCTGTGTGAATTAATCTGAGGACAGGCAGGCAGGATGACACCTGGTCCCAGCGCAAGAAGAGGAGAAACACAAACCCCTCCATCGCCAATGACCTTCTCAAAACTGGAGAGGGGGCCAGCGACCTCCCATCGATCAATGACAGCCTGTCAACACTGGATGCTTCGCGCAACGAGATCAAAGACGCGGGATCGAGCCACAGCCTTCTGCCTCCATATCAGGGATCTGAGCGGGGCAGAGTGAAAACTAACCTTAAGTGCCCTAAACAGCCAAAGGAAGAAAAAACACCACCTGAAGATGTGGTCAAAGGAAGAAAAAACACCACCTGAAGATGTGGTCAAAGGAAGACAAAACACCACCTGAAGATGTGGTCAAAGGAAGACAAAACACCACCTGAAGATGTGGTCAAAGGAAGACAAAACACCACCTGAAGATGTGGTCAAAGGAAGAAAAAACACCACCTGAAGATGTGGTCAAAGGAAGAAAAAACACCACCTGAAGATGTGGTCAAAGGAAGAAAAAACACCACCTGAAGATGTGGTCAAAGGAAGAAAAAACACCACCTGAAGATGTGGTCAAAGGAAGACAAAACACCACCTGAAGATGTGGTCAAAGGAAGAAAAAACACCACCTGAAGATGTGGTCAAAGGAAGAAAAAACACCACCTGAGGATGTGGTCAAAGGAAGACAAAACACCACCTGAGGATGTGGTCAAAGGAAGAAAAAACACCACCTGAAGATGTGGTCAAAGGAAGAAAAAACACCACCTGAAGATGTGGCCAAAGGAAGAAAAAACACCACCTGAAGATGTGGTCAAAGGAAGAAAAAACACCACCTGAAGATGTGGTCAAAGGAAGAAAAAACTTTGAAGTATTTTCTTGATCTGATGTCCTTAAACTTGTATGATGGGAAGTAGCCGGATTTTTACTGGAACTTAAGAAAAACAAGGGAACAAGGTGGATAGCCCTGAACTCAGGATGAAAGAGGTTGTGTAAACTGTGCCTGTTGAAAAATTCCCGCAAAGATTGCTGCCAGAAACAGATCAACATCGCGATAAAGAGCCTGTTACAACTGAGGGAGGAGAGGTCAATGGAACCAATTAGAAAACCAATGACCAGACCCTCAGGATAACCAGGCTGCCACTGCTATTGAGTGCCCTTGAGTTCACACTTGAGCAACATCTGTTAACATTTCATGTTTTAGTTTACTTTGAGCCTCGCTGGGCCAATGTTAACCTGTGTCAGTTAGGTCAGAGGTCGTGGCAGTTGGGCTGCAAGCTCTTGTGCTGCGTGTGTACGTAATAGTTGTTTGTATCGATGTTGACGCTGTCAGGCTGTTCGTTGCAGTGTTTTTGCTGCTGTCAGTATCTGCCTTATTCAACAGCTGTAGATAAAAGCTCCAGTAGTGTTGTGTAAAGCTGCAATACTTCTGAGTCCTGAGGTCACGGGAGGCAAAACTTCACGCAAAACTTCAAACTCGAGCAGCAGCGGCAGATTCAGCGCAGATCGATAAACAAACTCTCCACTCCGGCCGCATCATTCCCTTTTAAAGATCGTTGAGCATCGGCCTCACTTTGACAGGACCGTTCAACGTCTAAAAAAAATTAAATAAATAAAATCACACATTCACTGATGTCCGACTCACATGATCTATCCAACAATAACAATAACCGCCTCATAACAAACCTACTGAACAGAGCCTTCCTCCGACACACATTTCAGTCTGTTTAGATTTGCACAGTCACGCCATATCTCAACATAACGGAAATATAACTTTGGAAAAGAAATAAGAATATTACGAAAGACAAATGGGGCAATACTGCATGTGAATGAAGGAGTTGCAGAGCGCTCGTTTCTGAGGCTGGACTGGCCTTAGACCCTCCTGCCACGATGCGACAGCTTCATCGCTCCGCGCCTCGTGCGGAATGAGGAAATCTACACACTTTTGCTCGGAGGCCCCGTGGAAATTACATCGCCAATCCTGTCACCAGCTTTCTTCAGAATGGTTAACAACATTATGACAACCTCCATATTCCCAGAACAGATGGGTATCTCTCATCACCATGATAAGGGGAGGAAATAATGAAGAAATAGTTTCAGACTCCACACTGTCCGTCCCCGTGGGATTCCACTCACACAGATAATGTGAAGAGCTCCACTGCTCAGCCTACAGCATCAGTTACAGCTAAAGTACCTCAGCGATGGGACCGGCATTCGTAGGAAAGCTCAGGCCATGGACTTAATGTGAGACATCAGTCTGAACCTGCAGAAGTGCCTTCAGTTTTCAGGGAACGGGGGTGTGGGGGGGCGGGGGGGCTAATGGCTCCCTGTGAGCAGGAAGCTCAGTCAGTCTCCCCCAATGAGGTGGGCGGGAGGGGCACATTTTGAGAGCACTGACCTGCTGTACCCCCGACCTACTGTCCCTGCTGGTCTACGCTCACAGTCAGTCCATAAAAACAAACCCACTGCACCCCCCTACACCTCTGCACACAAACGCAAAAATGAGAGAAACAACAGAGACAACAGAGTACCTCTCTCTATTTGATCATCCTAGCGCTCAGGTTTTAGTTAGCTATGAGACTATACCAGGATATATATGTACACACATGCATACATACATATGCATGTATAAATATCCTAGTATATGTGTACATATGTACACAAGCATATGTGTACATGCATATACACATACATACATTTGCATGTATGCGAGTGCACCAGGGTCTCCTGGGCGCTGACTGATCCCTGGGTTTTCTGGGGGACCAGGGCGGGCTGATCTCAGTGCACGCTCTCCTCATTGCTCGTTTCATCTTTTCCAATTAAGGACCAATCTCAGGTCATTAGCATGAGCCGCGAGCGGTGGGCCTCTCCCATCACTCACAAACACAATCCAATCAGTCTGTGGCTGGAGCCCAAATCCCAGCCAAACACAATCACAGCGGTTTTTCACCCCGCCATCGCACTCATACACAGTAATAACTGAGCTACGCTAACAACCTGCGGCAAGCATTCTGCAAGAGCCACAAGAACATCCCCCCGCCCCCCTCCCCCCCCAACCAGAGAATGAGGAGCCAGAGGCCAGATCATCACTGCACATCGTAAGAGCGATGCCGTTTGTGTGTGTGTATGCATATGAGTGTGTGTGTGTGTGTGTGTGTGCGTGTGGGTAGACAGTTACACCATCCCCCTGTAAGATGTAACCGCTGGGGAGTAGCACTCCTGACTCCGAAACAGAGAAACCTAAAATCCCTGTGAAAATGTATTTATGTTTTTTTATTTTGTCCTTCTAGAGAATGTTGAGCACTTTTGTGTGAAGATAGTCAGATCATGGTAAAATCCCAAGAGTTTTTTTTTTTTTTTTTTAACAATGCAGTCCTTCCAGAAGGGATGAGTCAGATTGGGAAGGCTGACATCAAACTTTGGTGCAAAGAGAAAGCGGAGTTTATTACAGGGAGTGTGCATTAACACCCACTGAGCTTTTATACACAATGAATCAAAGGCAAATGCAACATTTCAGAACTGCTACTGCCCCCTAGTGGCAACAGAATGAAGGCTCGTCTTAAAGTTGGCTTTACATTCTGCTCCTTAATTTCTTTTTACCTCATATTACCTTTTTTAATCACATTGTCTTCCCTGGAATAACTTGTAATACAGAATTACGCAAACCATTATATGATTCAGTTATAAAAATTGAGACATTACATATGGATTGTAGCTGTACTCTTGTCTGTACAAGCTAAAGTACGGTGAAAATCTAATGGAATATTTTACTTTAAAGGACCGGAAAGTGAAATGATCCTGGAGAGCCTACGTTCCTTCATCCCTTTTTATCACCAATTTAAAATCAATTATGAGGTGAGTCAGCCCGGTTCCACCCCTCTTACCCACGATGCCCTGCAGTTCCACCCGCTACGCTACCCTTGGCCAGGGACTGCTCTGCACAATACAGGCTACAGATCATTGCAGGAGCAGACCGCAGTGGAAATTGCCTGAGATTTCAGGCCGGAGGCAAAGACGTAAACCCTAGGCCAGCCCAGGGCCAGAATCATTGATTTGCCGACTGCACCAGCAAAACGGAGCCCGGAGCAGGCGTCTGCCTGATGATGACTGGGTCCCCAAAGCTAGTGAATGCAAACAGAACTCAGTCAATACCCTGAACACAGCCTATGTTATTGGGGTGATTAGAGGTCGTGTTTTTGGGCGCCTTGATCCTTTTTCACAGTTGTAGCCGCATGACTGGGAGTCTGTTTTTATAACGTAGTTTTCTTCACCTTTGGTTTGATTGATAAGTGGTTTCTTCTGATGAGTTGTCATCTTCTACCACGCATGTACAGTTCTGCTCTGTTGCGCCAGAACAGAATCAAACCCTTGTCCAATCCACCATGAGATGGACACCACCGGGCAGTGGAGGCCGTGGAAGATGCAAGACCACCTGGTGCTGGACAGCACTTAAGGAGCTGGCTAAGATGACCGTACCAAGGAATGAGACAAGATCGACAACAACAGCATGGAACGACAAGGAAAAAACAGAAGGGGCTCAGTGTGAGCTTAGGGTCTGAAGGGGTTGAGTAAGATTAGGAATGTATGAAAGGACTGCTGGACAGTTAGGCCAAAAGGAAAGGGCCGAATCTCTCTGACAGCCACAAGCTGGCCTTTGTGAGAGAAAAACGCACCAGTAAACTCAGGAGCTGTGACCGACTCAATCACACACTACCCTGGCTGGGTTAAGCCAGCCGTGCCCAGCAAAGAGTCCTGCTCATACTCCACTAATAACACACCCAATATAAAAACACACAGTATCAAGTACATAGTGTCAAGCCCAGACCAACTCAATCAATGAGGAGAAAGCATCGACCTGTTTCTATACTGCTTTATAACTCTCCCCCAAGATAAGAAGCCTTTGATGATTAGTTTATCCTTTTTATTAATATTTTAGTGTCTACATTCTGTGCAGAGCTCTGTTTCAGCACCATGGACAGAGTCAATCAAATTCAAAAGAGCACGAGCTAGCAAAGCGGCCGTCAAAGCTGCTGCATCACTTTCATTTCTCGCCTTCTGCGGGGGGGAGCTGAAGCACAGACAGACTGCAGAGACCCAATCAAATTCATCATATGAGGGCGGGGGTCCTCTCATGGACTGGCGCATAACCACCACCCCGAGGCCCCCCTTACTGCAAGACTGCCAGCAACAGTCAGCAGTGTTAGTCAACAGTGAAGATTCAATTCCAAAAGTTATCACTGCACCAAGGCCTTCCACTTTAGCTGGGCCTGTGAAGTAAAAGCTGCTGTTTCAGCATTCTCTCCGAGAATAGTTGGTGGTGGGGCGATTCAGGAGAGGACTGAAATCCAGCTCTGTCTTTATTCATCAGCTCCGCGCTCTTTGATCAAGGGGGAGGAAGAGCAGTAAACTGGAATGACCACAGCTGCCTTTAACTCGCAGCTGGAGGTGAAACTGCGCAGCCAGTGGGCCTACGGAGCTAAACGGAGCTCGGCGCTCACAGGCGCTGATCCTAGATCAGTGCTTTTTGACTCTGAAGTTGTACCTGGAGCCCGGGAGCCGGGAGTCTTTTGGGTCCGTCACTCACCTCTGCTACTCTTCCACTCCGCTAGCCTGACAAAACCATCGCTACAGTCATTTTCCCCGGAGAGATTTTACAGTCCAGTGGAGCGTTCAATGCTGAGGGGCGTTGGGGGGGGGGGGGGGGGGGGGGGGGGGGGTGGGGGGGGGGGGTTTGTTGTTGCTGTCATCAGGGAGGTCAGAAAGCTGTCCCAGCCCTCAGGTCTATGCCAAAGCTCTGTTTATACTGGGCTGCTCTATAGCGTGGCCATTTATTCCATACTCACAACAACAGAACCTACATCACGCACTATTTAGCATAGCCTTTCGGCTACTAAAGGGCCGTTTACACTTCATTTAATCCAGTTATATCTGTGCTACTTCTGAGCCTGTTTGCCCCAGTTAAAGGGCAACTACGTAGAGACAATTCAGTCATTTATGTCTGAAAGGACAGTGTTGAATTTCATTTTATAATTCTGCAGACACATACATTTGTTAAAACGAAATTCAACTGTAAAAACATTCCATTTGGCTACCTTTGGCTGATGGAGTGCGCTGAGGGTGGAGATTGCATTCAGTTGTTTCTCAGACACTGTTGAATCCAGGACCCAAAAATCCATTCCACTTTTTGCACCTTATACATAATTGTTTTTTTAAAGAGCCATTTATGCAATTTAAAAAATTCAATTGAATAATCTCTCTGCAAGCACTTGTTTGAAATGAGTTTCTCGCTTACTATAGCTATTCCTATTACTTTGCACCAGCCACTCACTATATACTGCTATCCTTGATACAGATAGTAAGGACTCAGAGTCGCAAGGCTGTGGACTTCGCTTGATGCTAATCTGATGCTAATCGTATGCCATGGGGGTCACGCTATCATGACCTTCCCAGGATGCTGTGTGCCAGGGTAGAGCTTGGGGTATGTGCTCAGGGCGGCGGTCTCATCATCTCCTTGACATCACTCAATCCATGCCACAGATGCACTTGCCGAGTGAGACCTCGTCTGATTTGTTTGACCTTGAATCCTGCTAGGAAGGTCAAATGAGACTTCCACTCTCATGAACACATGGTATGAGAACAGCCAATGAGCTTCAGAGTAAGCCTGGGATTCTGACCATAACGACAGCATGGGCACTCCCGTACCTCCTAGCGTTCTATTAATTTTTCGACATTTTCTTTTCTTATTGAAATAGCCTGCCAGCAGAGCTAAGTAGTTTTTCATTTACTTCAGGTTTTCTAGGGGCATGGTGGTTGTATGAGACCTGGAAATCCATCCCGTTAACCACAGTGGAACTCCCATTCTAAACCATGACGACAGCCATGACAACAGCCTGAACACCTTGTTCATATTCACACACAGATGTGGAGAAACTTCTGAAACGTTTCTACACACTGAATCACTTTTTGCTGACAGACACCTTGCTCAAGGGGCACTAACTGGGATTCAGACTCAGAGTCTCTGAGTTGGGAGCCCCGTTCCCTGCACACCATGCTACACGGCTGCACTGAGGTCCTCATTCCTGGCCCAGGAGTCCTGCAGTGCGTGCTGCCTTATCCCGTTACTCAGCACTTGATCTATCAATTACAGCAAATTATCACCTGCCCTCCCCGGGAGCGAGGCCGGGGACTGAACCTGCTGTGGAATTTAAAAGGGGGGAGGGACCCCAGCAGCTCTCCTGGTATCAGGATTCAGCTCAGCCATCTCCGAAGCCTCCCGCCGCGCCTGGAGTGGGTCTGAGTCTCGTTGCAGAGTCTGGGTTTACTCCCAGTCAGGCCAGGAGGGGCTGAGGCGTTCATACACATTCACAAACATGCGCTGGAATCCGGCGGGGGGGCCGGGGCGGGGGGGACCTCAGGAGACGCGGTGGCTCTGAACGAGCTCAAGATTAATGTGCAGAGCAATAAGGATGAATAATGAATGTGGCCCAGGTGTTTGTGCGCTTATGTAATCACACAGGTTACCCCAATAACCCCACCCTCTGTCACAGAGCTGATTAGCCCCGACCTCACTCCAAGCCCAAACCAACAGCTTAAGCTTAGCGCCATGCTAACCGCAAAGCAACCCGCTAATGTAAGAACACAGCAAACACATAGCAGCAATGATACACAACACCCATGAGTACTTATACCAGCATGACATACACACTAAACAACAGAATAACAACAGAATGACGCAGGCCCATGTCTACCTCATGAGGTGCGGCTGCCCAGAGCGCTCTTATCCTGCTTGCATAATTGGTGTGACACTGTCGCTATGGTTTCACAGTTATGTCAGAGCAGCTGGCCACATGGCCTGTTTCCAATATCTATATATAATGGACACTTTATGAAGTGAAATACGGCAGAGACTGGCTCAGAACAGTACGATACGCATTAATGTTTCAGAATTATCATAAATACATATTCTGTGACTCTCCTGGAATTACAATGGGGCCGGGCTGGATGGTGGAACCTTTCAACAATTTCAGAGAAGCCGTGTCCATGGAAACTGCCATCCCTCCAGTTTAACGATAACTTTAACATGTAATTCATCAAATACCATATGCCACGTCACAATCGTGCCAAGCCATCTGAGAAAGCCACTCAGAGGCTGTCTTTGGAGTTAAATTTGCCTTAAAATGCCCATGGACCATGTGTGCGCATAGCAGGTCCATCAAAACACTTTCCATAAAGTTTCCTCTTCAAAAACCTGACCTTCTCCTGATAATATAAAACCAAGCTTGAACCAGGCGAAAGTGTGAAATGATAATTACAAACTATGAAATTTAATTATAACCCTTTAAAAACCACTAGGAAAGGGGTGGAATAGGCACAGTTGAGTGGCAAAGGATAATGGCAATGAAGAAGCTATGATTTCTACTAAAGTTACCCATAATTAGCGTGGATGAACCTTATTTATTTTTCCCGGCTGCACCTGGAGAGTTTCAGTGAACACTGCTGCCCCCCTGTGGCAGAGGGAGGCATGCCTGCCTCAGCTAATCCCGTTACAGCCCCAAACACCCTTGGATGGAGAGGGGCCAATTCAAACATATGAAGTGGCAACCAATAAAAATCTCAAATGTAAATTTGAAGACCAGTGCTGATTGGTGGACACTTTGACTATTCTCCTCTGCTTGGATCCCTAAAAATCACAATCCTGCAATCTCCCTTTAAGAACAATGGTTGGGATACAAGTGTGACTGAATGAGGTTGTTTTTATGGATGTTGTACTGGAGAAGGGTTGGTTTGCCCAGACACTTTGCCTCTCTGTTGGCAGAGGGTTGTTCCACACCCCTCTGCAGGAGAGGGGGATATGAGGGACACGGGAAGAGGAAGAGAGCTGGAGGTATGCAGGAGGTTCAGTCTGGCGGCTGTAATTGCCTGGCATGCTGAGCGAGAGGAAGAGAGAGAGAGAGAGAGAGACAGGGAGACGGAGCAGAGGAGAAAGATTCAGAGACAGCAAGCCCTCGCTCACGTGTTTACACAGCACTGTGGGGCTCAAGGGGAGTTTTGTCAGACATGGCAAGAGGAGGGGGAGTGTAAGGAACAGATTTGGCAGGGGGGTTGGGGCGTTGGGGGTGGCTTACTTCATGGACACTTGGAGCAGGGAGAGTGGGAACGCCCCCCCCCCTCCCCGATCCTGTCAGGTGTTAATGGGCCTCACAGTCCCTGCACCGTTCCACATGCAGGTGTGTCCTTATGGATGAAACATACAACCCCCACCCCCATCCAAATCTGTGTCACTGCTCGGCACATGGTGAGGCCCAGGATCAGGGGTGGCAGGGGGCACAGACAGTCAGGTACTACACCTGTCTGTGGAGCTTTGCATAAATCACGCCTGTCACAGACCGCATGCTATCCTCAATACTGCCGCCACCACCAACACGTCCAGCACACACAGTGAGATGGTGAGATCTCATGGTGGAAGGCAGGGTGCTCCAAAACCTCAGCCCCACACACACACACACACACACACACACTGGCCAGAGAGAGCTTCAAATCTCTGTTTGACTTTTCGCACCCCTGCACTCTGCACAGAAAAGCGGCTCATTTCCATTTCAAATGGACTGCTCTGCTCCGGCATGAGCCGCATGTTTAAGGCAGAATTAGACCTATAGATCAGGCAGAATTAGCACACTGTGGCCTTAATGTCCCACATAAATTAATTACCACATTATTTATTTTTTTTTTCAATCCATTAATTTTGATGCATTTTCTACTGCTGAGAATATTAGCGGGGAGTCTCAAATTAAATAAAATTCTTCAGCTTTCATTTCCTCAAAGAGAAAAAAAAGTATTTTCAACATTAGATATATTTATCACCTGAAGCACAGAAAATGAATTTATGTAGTAATTGTCATATCGCCCTCTGCTGGCCACAGGGTGACCTGCAGGCTGAATGACTGCGATTAAAGGCTACCATGAGCCTTTGGCACACAATATAATTACCATGACATAACATACGATATATGTACTGCATGCAGACATTAACAAGAATCTAGATTTAAAAACACCAACCTGCAGAATCAAAGATGCAGATTGAGGTGAGAGGTTTCCATCTCCATTTTATGTTGACCTCAAGCTGATGTCAAGCTGTTTGTCAGTTTATTATCATTTACTCAGGAATGGAACTCGTTAAGCACAAAACGTAAATGACTGCGCATCTTTCAGGGGGAATTTGCTAAAAATAATCATGTAAATTCATACAGCTGCAAGCTCTAACTTTCAATATTACCAGGCTCCATTCGCTGCTTAATTGTGCTGTGGCCGAGGCCCGGTTTTGAGCGGGAATCGAGACTTATATTGAGCATTTGCACAGTGACATTTAACAAAATGGATGACAAATGGAAGAGTGGTAAGAGCAGTGTCAACAGGACTCAGTAATGGCAAAAATCCACAAATAGCATATAGTTTGTTCTTAGTTTTTCGATCAAGAACTTAACTTACACAGCCAGCTCAATCCATCTCTCTCGTCTTCACTAAAGCATGGCTTGGTGAAACACACACTCAGGTCCTTCATGAACTCTCCGGATACACACACTCCCTGCAAAATTAGGAAAAGAGTCAAATATATGTGAAAACAGCATCAGCACCATAGTTTTATTCTGAACAGTAAGGAGGCATAGAGGTAATCTAATACACTGTCCATGTCCACCATTCCACCTGGTTAAAAACTGGTCAGGGTGCTGCAATTTATCAAGTTTCACACTTACAAGGATGAGTTAGAATAAAGCATAAAGAATAAGCCACACCTTGAACATCACAGCACCTTTAGATGGATAAATACTGCCACCTTGTGGTCTACAGGCAAAAATACACCTCAGGTGTACCCAGTTTTATTGAAGGGGGAAATATAAGCTCTGGGGATAGAGATACACATTTTTTTTTTTATTAGTGGGTAAGGGAATCAGATTTGTAATTTTTTTTTTCCAGGAGGAATGTAAATGCAGGGGTGAGGCAGTTAGGTGGTTTTTGGGGACACAGCTGTTTTTGGGGACACAGCTGCTCCTAAGCAACTGAAAAGAAGTGCTGCCGGTTAAAGTAAGAGACTTATCGCCATGGAGACCCCTCCCTGCCTGTCCGGGAATTCTGGCCACCAGAAGCAGGAAATTCACATACATCTGAGCTACTGAGTTAAACAGATAGTGGACTGTTATTGACAATTCTAAAGATTTATTTATTCATTTTAAAGAAAATTCATCAAACAAACATGTGGTTCACTCTGGGAAAAATGTTATTTATTTTTTGATTTGCTGTTGAAGTAGCAATCTGAAGTGGTCTGAATCACACTTCAGCTCAGTAACATATTTAATACGGCTACATAAGAGAGAGGCAGAAAGAAAAACGCCCCAACCTCAACCCCCTCCACCCCCCCTTCCCTCACATTCGTGCTGCTGCTGCTGTCGTTTTCTGGGACAGAAGCGTCTCAGATATTTACTCTTTTACTTTCCCAGGCAGCTGAGCACAACGCAACGACCGTCCCTTCACAAGGACACGCCACTCACATCGGCCTCAGACGCGCGCAGCGGCCGGACGCAGGAAGTGCTGGGGAACAGGGAAGAAGGCGCAGACAGCGCTCTTAGTCGGGTTCTGGCATTTCATTCTCAGATAATTTATAGCTTAATTGTCTCCCAGCCCTATCCCACACTCCTTTGTTCCAGAACAAGGTTATATGCTAATAAGAATGTTCGGTGAACTATCTTGAAGGATAATTTTAGGCATGGACTTTTTTTTTTTTACCATCGCGGCAGCAGGAAGGTAGAACACATTAAACTGCTTCTGCAGCTCCAAAGCTCTGACATTACTTTCCACTTATTTTAAATTGATTCTCTGAGCTTGAGTTTGAAACTCAAAGCTGTTGAGTATTAAGGTTTCTGATCTTTAAGTATGCCAGGGTCCAGTCAGAACCCATTTTCATTTCACTCCTCAGTGAAGGTGACTCAGAAGGCAGCATTCTCATGTTTGTATACTCACAGAGCTCTACCTGTAAGCAGTGCTCTGTTAAAATCTAGGTTACTTACCTGAGTGGACCTTCAATTAAGACAGAGGACATATGGAGTCTGTGTGTGTGTGTGTGTGTGTGTGTGGCCATGTGTGTGCGTGTGTTTGGGGGGGGGGGGGGGGGAGGGGCTGGGTCCTAAATCCTAAAGTTGAACTCCTCATCTGCAGAAACTGCTTGGCTCTCTGTCCTGACAGCTTGGGGCCACTGTGAGTGCATTATGTAGCGGCTGTGAGCCATAATCAATGTGCTGTGCTTTGTCATTCATATCTGAAATGGGACTTTATGACAGTAAAGTGCATGGCTGGTTCCAGGGCATGGTTTGCAGTGGAGTACTTTGGCCGGTGCCCGTGGGAAGGAATTCTGCCAGCCAGATGACTTAATTAGATGTTCTCCAAATCATTCACCCATGTTTTGGAAAGCCCACTTATGCCACCTGCAGGGCCGTCTCTGTCTCTCCCTCCACTCTGTGTTACACTGGCACTACTGGGTAGGCTACCATGGTTACTACATCAGAGAGCTGCCGCACACTCACATAGGCTAACCTGTGGACCTGCTGGAAGTTTACCGAAAGCACACGCAGGTAGGCATACCTGTGGACCTACTGGGAGCCGACTTAAAGCACACATGGGTAAGCTAAACTGCGGATGTGCTGGAAGGCAGTAAGGCTGTGGATTCACCCTCTCTCTGGGTCACACTACAGCAAGTTTTGGGATTTCAGGATAACTGCTGTTTCTGAAGATCGCTGAGGAAAGAGCCTGCTCTGCAAGGACTGTGAGAATGGCTTACCTACAACTGGGCATTCACCATTCAAAGAGGAAGGGCAAAGACATGCATTTTACACACACACACACACACACACACACACACTATATAATGCATGCTGCACTGGTGGCTTCTGACCGAGTACTCGCATGTTGGGTTAACACTGTTCACTTCATAATAGTGTAGCGCAAGGCTAACTGTGCAGAAAACATCGGCCACTGCCAGCCAGCAGCACTAAAGAGGCAATTTGCAGAGACCTGCCAGAAATGACTGCAAGCGTCAGGAAGATATACATGCGCTCAGTAATTATGTAAATGCACACAAGCTGCAAAATATTTGTCTCAATATCGCCACCTCAGTAAAGCTTGCTTTTGAATGTGTGGTGACAACCAATTAGCATGGAATATGCTACAACAATTTATAACAGAAAGCAGAACGGCACGCTCAGGGAATATGGGCTGAGAGACTTTGGCTCAGAGTAGTGCTAAAGAAGGTCCAGTGGAAATGGCAGGCACATTATTATGTGGTTCCAGGTCATCAATCTCTTCCAGAAGCTGCATAGTTTGGGAATTCATAGGTTGGAACCTTTTTACCATCGACAACATCTGCTTCTACTAGCCAAGCCGATAATGTCTAATCGCCAACTTAAGACATAATTAGACAGCATTCTTACATTCCTGCTCTATGTTTCACATGAGTATTCTGCTCCATAACCCAAGCTCCATTTCCTGTTTCTTTGGGCAGATACTTTAACTGGGACAAAGCGTCCAACCATAACATGGACATGGAAGCTGTGCTATTACACAGGCAACTTGTGTTTTGAATGATGTCATTGGATATTAGCCAGGACTCATTAAAACTGGCTCCATCGCCACTCCCCATCACCGCCCTGGTGGCCGCTACTGCTAACAACTTCTTGCTAAGTAGAGCTCAAGAGCCCTAATGGAGGACTAGTATTTCAAACACATTTAATTCCCACCCACTGGTGCAAAAACCCTGGGGGCGCTTCCGAGGGCAGGGGGCTCAGAGCTGCCCTAGACAGGAATGCTCTGTTTCTTCTTCTAAGCAGGGCTGTTTGGGCATGTGAGCCCCGAGGGAAACGGGATTAATTGCCCTATTATCATATTTTAATAACCAGTTTGTTTCATTATTGGGCTATTAATCAGTTACTCATTTAAGAGTATGCTGTTCCATATTTCTGAACTCAGACATCCCATGAGTTCACTTCTGTAATGACAGCATGGGTTTATTAGTAATTAAACCACAGCCACGCACCCTCTATACGATGCAGCTAACCCCATTCAAACCAATGAGCTGTCAACAGCACTTAGGTAACTATGCTGGGTGGGATATGAAGTTAACCAGTAGATCTGGTGAGGGATAGTCCAGCTGGCACAGAGATGGTTTTTTAACTGCAGGAAGTGCCAAGTGGAGCTATGTGGAGTTTGTCAGACATACATGGTCATACAGAGCAGTAGTATTCTAGTTTGAATGGGATTCATCAGAACTTGCCACAGTTAAGCCATTTTTCTCACATTCCAAAAGGGTAAGTCACAGGACTTTGGGGTAACCGATAAGCAAGGCTTACCCAGGTTTGGATATAGTTTAATACGGGATAATATTTAAATGTAATACTCAATAATACATTTATGACTGTTATTTTGTGATCTGGTGCATTCTAATTCTTGACTGCAGGTCACTGTTAATCATTAAGCGTTATTGACTGGGCTGTTTGCTTGCTGCTCGTGTTTTTACAATGTTCCTGCTCATTTACTAGAAGCAAACTCTTGAAAATCCAGGAAGTGGCAGGGCACAGCAGGGCATGCACACACGCACACAAAACAAACAAACATACAAACACTAAACAAACAAGCACACTCTCTCACATACACACACACACACACACACACACACACACAACACACTCTCACACCCACACACCACACTCTCTCTCTTGCACACACACACACACTCACACACACACACACACACACACACACACTCACACACTCTCTCTCTCACACACACACACACACACACACACCCACACACACCACCTGTGGCTCTATGTCTACTCTTCCTAGAGCACTAATAAAGGCAGAGGGTGCATGTTTCAGTGTGGACTGGGAAAAAATGTGTCTCGTAGCTCTGTTGCAGTTGTAATTTCAAGCTTTGCTTTGTTGAATAACAAGTATAATGAGAATGTGTAAAAATACTATGCATTTGCTGCATGCCAAGTTGCATCAGTTTTCTCTGTCCTCAAAACTTGCGAAATATCTGGGGGGGGTTCTAAGTATAAAGCGCCACTGCAGTGTCATACACCAGGGAGCTTCTATGACAGGCGACTCCTCCAAGATCACATGATGATCACATGACCAGCCCTCATTCCCCACCCCCTGCATACTGCCTATGTCATCTGAGGATGATGAGGTCATCTACATAAGCTATTATCCTTATTCATGCACCAACAGGTGCCTGGCCGGCCAGGAGGGGCCGCTAGAGAGCAATGAGAATAATGAACTTTATCGTTTAAACCAGTGGTTCTCACCTGGTCTAGCCTTGGGCCCCACATTAACCACCAAGGTGCAACCCAAATTTTTTACATCTTGAACCGCTCAAATTTTTTTCACAAAAATAGTGCACTCATAGGGTAATCGCCTTAATGCACTGTTAAAAACTGCATATAAAAAAAAAAAAATAAAAATCAGTACATAGTAAGTAAAAGTAGGCTACACAGAAACTTTTTTTTTTTTTTTAAGCCAACACACCCCGCGGTATTTAGACAAGTGGTCTCATGACCCACTTGTCTAAATACCATCATTCCTTCTGTCTACATTTTGTTTTATTCACCATTTTTAATCAATTACAATTCAAACAAAGAACTAGCAACCATTTAAACAGAAGCAAGACTGGAAGGTCGCTTAAAATACCAGCTTTCACATATTTTTAAATAACATGCATTCGACTTTGCATGAATGAATGAAACAGTAAAAATTCATGTTTGATATGGCAAAACATAAGCTTTGTTGAGCACAGAACCTGATCGCCACTAGGTGGTGCTGTTTCTCATCGGCTGAAGCACAGGAACACAGCAATGTCACGATCCTGACCCATTCCACTCCATTTCAGAAGCAGATTTTTAGGTTTTGCTTTCTTTCAGATGATATCTTTGAGAGCACACACGCACTCACACAAACCCTCCCATTCTCTTTCTCTCTCTCCCTCTCACACACACACACACACACACACAAGCAAAGGCATAATGAGCTGTACTCACACCCAGATAAACAGACACACACAGCACACTATGTTTGCAGACTGGATGGGGCATGAGTATTCTGCTGAGGAGAGAGCAGAGATCAGGAGCGAGGCGATTACAGATTTATACTACGGTAGGCCTGAGGGAAAGTTTTGCGGATGTGGGCATTGATGGGTCGCTGCCAGTGCTCTGTGTCCATGCAGATCCTCTTTGTCAAAAAGTCCTCAGAGGCTCAGAACCTCGCAGACGTGTCCATGCACCCCCACAGGAAGCTCCTGCGCAACGAGCAGAGGCTGCCGGGTGAACGACACTCCAAATGGGGCTGTTTGGCCCCGCTACGCTTCCACAAACCTTATCAGAGTGAGGACATCTGCGTAGCGCAGTAGCGTAGCGCAATCTCACCATCAGACAGGAAGGAGTGCTGTCAGCTGGGAGGAGGACAGTAAGAGAGGTGAGCGGGGCGCCGCATGTGATGACTTTGATGCGCTCTCGCTGTCGTCAGACGTGCCGCCGCCCTCATCCCTGCATCAGCACCACTCCCATTATCGCACACAGCCTGCCAGTCTCCCTTCCTGAATTCTGCCTTTATCTCCTCCCTAAGATTAGGAAATGAAGGTTGAAAAGGGGCCTTGTGAGGCGTGGAGGCTGTGGACAGGTGCGACCTTCTGCTGATGCGATTCCTCCATGCTCTGAGGCCAGGCTGGTCATCCTGTCAACGCTCCATCAGACCCTCATCTCTGAGTCACAGTGCTGAGGCCGAGCCCGGGCACGAACCAGCTTTCACATGCCCCTCCACACAATGTCCCACTGCAGGTCAATCCACTGAGAGACCCCCTTAACTACATACACCGATGAGAGACTCAGTGTGCATACAATCCGAGCCCGGGCACGAACCAGCTTTCACTGCATCCCTCCACACAATGTCCCACTGCAGGTCAATCCACTGAGAGACCCCCTTAACTACATACACCGATGAGAGACCTCAGTGTGTATACAATCCACTGAGAGACCCCCTTAACTACATACACCGATGAGAGACCTCAGTGTGTATACACTCCACTGAGAGACCCCCTTAACTACATACACCGATGAGAGACCTCAGTGTGTATACACTCCACTGAGAGACCCCCTTAACTACATACACCGATGAGAGACCTCAGTGTGTATACACTCCACTGAGAGACCCCCTTAACTACATACACCGATGAGAGACCTCAGTGTGTATACACTCCACTGAGAGACCCCCTTAACTACATACACCGATGAGAGACCACTGAGTGCACATACTCCACTGAGAGACCACTGAGTGCACATACTCCACTGAGAGACCATCGTGTGTACATGCATATCAGTGTGTACACACTCCTGTGACCTACCATCTCTAAAAACCCCCACCTTAGACTAGGTTTCAAGTCTCTAGGACCTTACATTTCTCTAACCCTAGCCCTAGCCCTAACCCTAACCCTAGCCCTAACCCTAACCCTGACCCTGGCAAAGTGGCCTACATTGGGAGCGGAAGGGTTAGGGTTTGGGTTGCCCAAGCATTCAACGGGCAGAGGGCTCACTGAAAATCCCTTTTCAGGCTCACTTCTTTGGACCCAAACTCATTTCTCTATGTTTAGAACAGCTTTGGGGGGGGGCGGCATTTAATTCATAGCCACCAACACCAAACAATAACAGCTGCAGTCAGTGCAGTAGTACGGCATAAACTTTCAACAAAGGGTCATGTGTTGATACTACTTCTTGGATTGCCACAGGGAGCCCCGGAGTGCAGCCAGGATTCATAAATCACTACGGCTGCCTGCCCTGGATTTGGGTAGTGCGGGGCAGTGTCAAATAATATGTTATTGGAAGGGTCACACGGACTGCTGGTAACTAAACACAAATGTAATTTCTCCCCATGTTAAAGAAGTCTATGCTTTCACACAGAAACAGTGGAGCATTTTTCAGAGGATGGTGTGTTTTTTTTTTTTTTTTTTTTTTTCCAGAGAAAGGAAAGGCCACACGTTAGCTTGCGTTCCAGATAAAAGCCTGTATCTAATTATGGCAAAAATGTTTCTGTCACCATGTTGAGCTCCAGGCGAGAGGGAAAACCTTTGAAATCAGGCAATGGTGTTTACTGCCTCACTGCAAAAGTGATCATTATCTCCCTACATGTTCTGTGCATGAAAGTGCCCATATTCTGACAGACTGCACTTTGATATTGCCTGTACTAATGGGGGTGTCTTTATATCTCCTCTGAAATTCA